>PVLC010008468.1:0-48283 GCA_004027655.1 Graphiurus murinus | reverse complement strand
TCTGTCTCTTCTTAAAAAGACAGCAGTGATTAGATTTGAGGTTTGCTTTAATACAATCAGACCTCATCTTGATTACACCTGCAAGGACTATTTCCAAATAAGGACACATTTACAGGTCTTGGGATTTGGACTTCTTTTGGGAGGATATGATTCAGCCCACAATACTGAGCTTTTGAACAGGAATGCTACAGGATGCCATGCTGTTGACATATATATGTGTGTCTGTGTCTGAGCCATGACCCCCACCTGCCCATTAGCCACCTGGACCACTCGAGCCTGGAGGAGCCTGGCTGGCTGGGAGACGGTGCAGGTGCAGGGGGAGGGCTGGGATGGAGGAGCCAGGCTCCGGTTCCTCCCCAGGGGAGGGCAGGCCCGGTGAGTGGCATCCAGGTGGACCACCCAGGATGTGTGGGCAAGGCAAGGGGCATTTTTCATGGCTGCTACACGCTCCCATCTCCCCCTGCAGCATGGATTCCATCACCTTGACAGGAAGCCCTCAAACAAGATTCTGGGCTGAAGACGCTTTGTTTTTCTTGCTAATCAAGTCTCTTGCTTTTGGCCAGAGGTAAGAAACGTTTTCAACAGTCACAGCTAAAAAGCTTGTTAGGAGCTTCTGGAAGACACTGTGTATGTTCTTTACAGAAATGGAGCAAGTTGAGTGAGAACTAATTACTCAGCATGCAGGCTTCTCTGGCTGGAGCGTCCCTAGGTCCTCAATGCTTCCTAAAGAGATGGGCAGATCATGAGAGGTGCTAGAGTAACGACAGACTGCGGCTTGATGCTCACTGGAAGGGCGGGATGTCTTGGGCCCTGTCTGCAGCAATTTCTTGGCCCAGAGTTTAGTGTTTCAGGGACCAGATAGTAGCCCGTCCCTTTGAGCAGACTGATAGAAGCTGGTGCTGGCTCATCTTTTTGGCACATTAAAAAAGTCTCTTTGAACTAACATGTATCTCTTTGGTGAGACCTGCAATGTATTTCGTTTCCCCCCAGGGTTCTCATGAAACGTTGCTGCGCATTTAAGCAATTCATGCTTCTGAGGCCAAGCAAACAAAATTGCCAAAGAACAACAATTTCCAAGTTTCACTTGGGAAGAAATTTCCTTTGGTGGTTGGAACAGTGGATTCTGTTACTAGAAACCCGAGTGCAAGGTTGAAGACACCATGTGCTATCTGTTAGCCCTGGCCTTCACCTTTTGGGCCTCTGCCCTGGGGCCGGCCACACAGTCTCTTTTTCTTGGGCCAGACTGAGGTTTCTGAAGTGTGACTCAGCCTGGGGATCAGATCCAGACTGAGCACATCATTGTGCTTCCTTGGGAGGAGGAAGCCCCCCTCCCCACTTTACTCCATCTCCTTTCAGACTTCTGCCGAGGCTCCCTTAACACCCCCAAGAGGGGACCTTGGAACTCTTCTCCTAATCTGTGTCCCCCCCAGGCTTGCTCACGTCACAGCTTCTATCCAGGTGACTCCAGGATCCTGGCCAAAGCCTCCTTCCTGAGGACCAGGGCCAGTTGTCTGTCTATCTGCCAGTTACTGCTGTCCTTGTGTCCCAAATGCAACATTTCAGTTTTTGTTTTTGCGGTGCTGGGGATTGAACCCAGGGGCATTCTGATTCTGAGTTACACCCCCAGCCCTATTTTATTCTTTATTTTGAAACAGGGTCACAAAGTTGCAGAAGGCTTCACTAAGTAGCTGAGGCTGACCACGAACCTGTGATCCTCCTGTCTCAGCCTCCCAAGTACTGGGAATACAAGCGTGCGCCACTATGCCCGGCTATAAACATTTCTAAACTGGATTGGCTGTTGGTGGGTTCTGCTCTTATAACAAATTGGCTGCGGTTGGGTGATAGCTATCTTCAGTCACCTGAGCTTGCAAGTTAAACTTCTGCAACCTGCTGTTCAGCCGATTTCTCTCTCCTTTCTTGCTGCTCCCCCTCTCTCACAGGCCCTTACCACCCATCAGGTGAGCCACTGCAGTGTCCGCCCTGCCCCCTCCCACGTCTCCCTGCTTCCTGTGCCTTAAAAATTATATTTTGGTACTCAGGATTGAACCCAGGGGTATTCTACCTCAGAGCTACACTTCCCAGCCCTTTTTATTTTGAAATAGGGTCTCACTAAGTTACTGAGGCTGGCCTCAAACTGGCAATCCTCCTGTCTCAGCCTCCCATGTACTGGGATTATAGATGTGCACCATAATCTTAGGATAATTCTTAGAAGCTTAATGGATCCTATTAAGTCACAAACCTGATTATGTTCCTTTATGGCTAAAATATAATTCCAGGCCTCCCCATTTCTGTATCCAATGAAGGACCCATTCCTCATACTGGAATAAAGGCCGTTCTCAGTGAGTGGATGCCAGTCTCCTCCCACCTCCTATGTGGTAGCCACAATGAGTACAAGTTTTCTCTTTTGACCTCTGGACCTTTCTTGAGAATCCATTGCCTGAATTCCCAACTCCTGACTGCGTCACCAACCTCCCAGGCTTATCTCAACCACCACCTCTCCCCTCCCCACCTCGCTGGGAGCTCACCACACCCCAAGGCTACATTTGTGGCCTGTGTACCGAAAGGCACACGTTTCTGTACCTGAGTTAACTGCAAGCTGCTGGACTCGGTCCTTGGTGTAGGTCCTCCTGCTACAGATGCCCAGTGTGTCTGCTCAACTGTGGATGAACTGCAAACGCTGACTTTATGTTCCCTGGCTCTCAGTCCCAACCACTTCTGGCCCGTTACAGCTTTGCTTCCCCTACTCTTCTTTTAAATCAGACACAGGCAATATATTTGGCATGAGAAGGTCTACCCTCTCCCTCCAGCCCCATTGATCTTATATTTTGTTGGAGGCAAAAGCAAATTTCCAAGATTCAGGTCAACATCAATTTAGAATTATTTCTGCCAGTTGGAAAAGAAACATCTAAAAGGACAGTTAACTTGAGTTTTTTTTTTTTTTTAACTCAGGAAAAATTTGAAAACTATAGCCTTTCAAGGAAACAAGATACTTAAAACACACACACACACACACACACACACACACACACACACACACACACTCACTCACTCTGGCTTTATGTAGTTCAATCCTGTCAAGCTAAACTAATCTTTTGTGACAGAGCAGCAGACCTGGTAGATCAAGGGAGAACACAATAGTTGGAATTTATCTTTGCCAGCTTTGAAAGTTGTGATTCCTGGGTCCTACTCATTATGATTATCATTAAACTAGTTGAAGGTTAAAGAGGGGATAGGGTCAAGGCTAACAGGGGAAGGCGTGGTGCTCCCTAGGGGACAGGCTGGAGCCCAGTGGCCCTGAACACTCACATGAATGGGCCAGATGACAGAAAAGAGAACACACTCAGTCAGCATTAATGTCGAGGTGTGTGTGGGGTGGGGGGTGGGGGTGCGGATGAACAAGGGATCAGTACAAGCACGCAGACCTCACTAGAAGTGAGTTTGTGTTTAGGAAAAAGAGCAGGCGCATGTCCGAAATCAGCAACTAGTATTTTACAAAACAAAAAAAACAAACAGAATGAAGAAACACAACATGAAGGGATCTTGTAGTTCTAAACTTGTAGGACCTTTCCAAACTCCACATCTGAAGATGAGAAAGAGAATTCGAACAATGTTCAAGGGAGAGCCCCAGAAGTAATTAAATTGGACTGGGACATGGGAGTGACAGACTTCTACAAAATAGTTCAGTGAATTAGGTTTATTTGAATCTCATAAGGGCAGTAACAAACAAAAAATAGAATCAGATTCCAACACATAAGAATAAAATTAATTAAAAGATTTTCTTTAGTTTTTTTCTTCCCTCCCTCCTCTCTTCCTTTCGCTATTTCCTTTCTTTTTTCTTTGCAGTACTGGGAATTGGACCCAGGGGCATTCACTTCGAAACTACATCCCGAGTCCTATTTTATTTATTTTTGGAAACAGGGTCTCACTAAGTTGCTCAGAGCCTGGATAAGTTGCTGAGGCTGGCCGTGAACCTGGATCCTCTGGTCTCAGCCTCCCAAGTACTGGGATTAAAAGCGCGCACCACCATGTCAGCTTATCCTTAGTTTTAAGGTTGATAAATGGGTCATTAAATTAGAAGGGATTTCTCTGGGTTGTTTGCCTGTGCTCCAGGGTAGTTGGGAGGTAGCTCTCGATAACGTGAAAACAGTGTCCCACTACTACTACTTTACTGCTTTGACACTACTTCAAAGCACTTATTGAAATCCTCAAGGTTTGGTTATCATTTATAAAGAGATATTCAAACATACAATGAAGTTCTTCCTCAAAACCAGCATTGGGAACATTAGCAGGATCTAATGAGTAAGGATCTTTCCTGAATGTGGATATAGGGCAGATTTGATCTGAGATGCAGTCAAACAGATACAGGTAATGGAATTCTTTGTTTCCCCGCTTTTTGTTTTTGTTGGAATTGGGAATTGAACCCAGTGGCATTCTACCTCAGTGCTACAACCCCACCTTTATTTTTTAGTTTGAAATAGGGTCCCATTAAGTTGCTAAAGATGGTCTCAAACTTGCAATCCTCCTGTCTCAGCCTCCCAAATACTGGGGATTAGAGGCGTGCACCACCATACCCAACCTGTTTCCCCACTTTTAATATAAGGAAACCCTTGACAAAGTTTTCTAATGTAGGTAGATGGTGAGATTGGAAATATGGGCATAAGGTTCCCTAGATTGTTATGTCTGTTCCCAAATGCTATCTCCATTCAAATATTTTTCCTTAACTAAAGCAGGACACTGCATGGAAGAAACAATTATTTTCCTTGCAACATTGTTGATAATAATAAAACAGTCAAAACAGTCAGTAGTGTGTAAGTTAATTATTTAAGTTTAATCAGTCCTTTATAAAACTTCCCAATTAGTAAAAGATGGCTAATTTTAATAGCCTTAAACATTGGTCACTATTTAAACAAGACATTCTAAAAAAAAAAAAAAAAGCAATCACATAATAGTTCATAGTCATTTACAAGTGGATGGTATACATTTAGATACAGAGGTAGCAGTTCACTTTTACAATGTTTCACTAATACACATATACCAAATTCAAGGCACAAAATAGTTTGCTTTACAAAAAAATACTGTAAAAATGTCATTTGCTGTTCTACAATGTGAATAAACCTTTCAAAGGAATCTTTACACCCCTCCGTACATTCTCCATAGACTAAGATTATCCCCCTCACTGTCATAGTTGGCACAAAAATGGGGACTTTTTAATGCAGAATTTCCCATTTTCAGAAACCATTTCTTTGCAGAGCTTCTGGGCACTCTAGATAAGAGTCCATCCAAAAACACCACACGCAGCAACCCCTGAGGAAAGGGCACTTTCTATATGCAGCAAAAGTCATAGGTAGAAAATGTAGGATCTTTTGGGATAACTAGGTCTCCAGATACTTAATAAAATATTTCAGAGATAAAATTTTAAAAATCAGCGAATACTTTAGTCATTATGAGTTTAAGGAAGAGACCTGATCACCTTTACTGTAATGCTCAGACATCACAGACTTCCAAACCGATGGAGATTTCAAAATTCCTTTTTAAAAGAGCTAAACAAATAAACACCATGAACAAGCCACACAGGCTTTACACAACTGGAACTTAGACAACATGAGAAAATATAGCACTATAGTCCTTGAAGTTGCAAGGATGTCAGTTGGCTAGAGTTTAACAATAAGAATGAATAAACTCTACGGGAATTCAGGAAAATCATACATGTGAAACACACTGTAGTTATCATTTCTAGACTCTCTGTTCATTAAAAAAATAATGATAGCCCAAAGATGTCACCCAGTGCTTGTCTAAGGATTGAACTGGTTTTAGGGTCCTGTCTAAAAAGACCCCATTGGCAATAACCTAAGCTCACTTTTACTGATCACATTTCCCAAGTACTCTAGTCAGTTCATTTACACTTTATTTTTTTAAAAAGTTGATTTTAAAAAAAAAGTCAACATGGGGTTAGAATTCAGAGAATGTCAGTAACGCTGATGTGCACTGGACTGAAACATCTTGATCGTCCTCTGATAGAAATGATATTCCATACAAAAAGATTCTTAGATTCCATTTTTCGCTTCATTATTGTTTGTGGCTTGTTTTCTTTGAGCAATAAAGGGGTACATACACTTGTCCGCTCCTAGGAATCGATACATGCACACAACTGCTTCGAAAGGAAGGATGCTGAAACGGAAAGGCACAGTTAGCAACAGTCTCACGTTAATGGAGGAGGCAAATGGGGAAAGGCCCAGTCAATGCGGGAGCCCCTCGGTTACCTCTTCATGAAGGTCACGATGTACATGAGGCGAGGGGTGCAGATCATAGGCTGGTCGGTGAGGATGGCCTTCATGGCCTGCTTCACACAGTAATCAGGCTTCAGGGGGGGCAGAAAGGGCTCAATTTCTTTCCTGAAAATTATACATTCAAAACTGAAACTAAAAATTAACACAACAGAGAAGACTGAAAATACAAGTCAGAATAGTAACTGTGACATCATCTGAGTGACAGGACTTGAAGTACATTTTGTTTTCTGTTTTTTTCTGAATTTTCCTACTATGAACACATTTTATTTGCATAATCTGGAAAACAAGTTAGAAAAAAGAAAGCAAAACTGGTCTGCTTTTCTGTAAAGTGAGAAAGTCATGTTTTTAAGATGCTTTAAGATGTATTTCAAACTATTTTTCCTTAAATAGAAAAAGGAGAAGGTGTTTGCCATACGAAATATTAAGCTTCAAGAAGAGGTGAAGCTTTTAGGACCTGATGTAATTAAAACGAGGATGTATGAACACTGGCATAGCCTTTCTAAGTAAAATAACAGCCCTACACTTTCCAGGACGCCTGGGCAGGGAAAGGTATGAGGTAGTCACTAAGGACCTCGGAAGCCAGGGGCACAGAGCATCCGACTTCAATTTACTTTGCTAAGTTACATACAATTCAATTAATTCCTCTTACTCTTCATCCTCGCACCACAGCTTTGGACACCTGCACATGCCACTCTGCTAAACAGGAGACAGAGTTCAAGACCCTTGGCAACTGGTTCCTATGTACATAGGAGGAAAAAAGCAAACCCAACCAGCACACCCACAGGCATGCACACGCACACACCCATAAGGATTAAAGGCAGAGCTAGCCTTCATTTCTTTTTTCGATGGAGTTGGGACCCAGGGCCTCGTGCACACTAAATGCCTGCTCTACTACTTATACCTCCAGCGCCTAGAGTTCATTCCTGAGTCTGGACTTGGCATCAGCCTGAGATTGGTATGACTCAAATCACCCTCCCCCTACTTCACCACTTGCCCGGCTCGGAATGTGTTAAGAATGGCTCCCAACCAACCAGGAAATGGTTAGGTTATCTTCCTTTGCCTTGCAAATTCACCTAAGCAAAGATCTCAAGCAAGCATGTCTTCACAAGTATCCTCTTAATGACCCATGGCTGTGTTTATTCTGCTGAACTTGTCACGCGTGGCTTGGCATTTATATTCCCGTACGCCTCCTTTCTAAGTGTGTGGGTATTTTATTTCATTTTTAGTAAATCTAAATGGTTCTTCTCATTCTGTCAGAATGAATCTAGCTACATAAACTTGCTGCAAAAAAAAAAAAAAAAAAAAAAAAAAAAGAAGTTTCTAAATCTGGAATGTAATATTCAAAGTCTTTTTAGAAGAAAGGCATGTTACTTCCCTGTGGCAGTGACATTGTTTCATATCCAAAGTCACATTAAGGACTTTTCTTCTGGGGCTCTTATTTACCAACCCTAATATTAGAGATAATTCTTAAGGATGCAGCTTCTAAGTATTTACATTTTCTGCATGAAGGTGTAGAAAATCCACTTCCTATCTGATGCATGTGGATTAATTTCTGCAAGTTAATACCACTGTGGCACCAGACCCTCACCTGTCAATGTTACACCATTTTATAAACTTTGACCAAAGAAAAACCCCAGGTTATCAATTGACAATTAAAGTGTAAGACTGTTTGAAGGTCCAATTCCACACATTCTCCCAATGTTATTTATTTTTTAAAATTAATATTCTTTTTTTGCGGTACCGGGGACTGAACCCAGGGGCAGTCTACCTCTGAGCCACACTTGCCAATGTTTTTTGTTTTTTTGTGTTTTTTTTTATCAGTAATAAGATAGACTTCTACTGACCTGATTCGGCAGCCTCTGAACATGCCAGTGTCTACCAGGTAAGGGCAAACCAAGGTTGTTTTAATTCCATCCTTTTCAGCAGCCTTTAGTTCATGGCTCAGGGATTCATGAAAACCCACAACTCCAAACTTACTGGCACAGTAATCCTGAGTTAGAGGGGAGAGAGAACAGAAATACTAAGTATATCCCCCAAACTCTGACAACCTGAAGCTTCTGGCTTCCCTGCTCCTATTGCTACAAAAGGTTACAGGTGACCAAGCAAAGAAAAGGAAACCATTTTAAAAGAGATATCTGATGTGGTTCAGTGTAGAAATAATATTTTCAAAGCAACAGCAGAAACAGATGAATGCTTTTTGCCACATCAACTAAGTATCATATTACCTTGGGGAAGTTACAGCCAAAGATTCTATGAAAGCTAACAGGCTGAAGTTAAAAACGCAGAGCGGATCACTTTGAAGTGTCTGGAAAATTTACAAATGGTCTCTTGTTCAGTGAAGGAGACTGAAAAACCTGTTTGTTTAAATTAATGTGAGGAGAACAAAGGCAAATCTAGCTTAGATTATAAGTTGTTATGATTTGTCTTTTTAGAGTGAAATTAAAATGAAAATGATAACTACACCTTGTAAACTTAAACTAGAACTTAACCTAAGGGCACACAACATACAGTTCTTGTCCATGACCCAACTTTAAATCTAGGAATGGAAATATAAATACCATGGGTGCAGAAGCTATCTCTTCCGTGTCCCTTTGCATAACTGCATTGAGTTATCTTTTCAATTTTATAGGCACCCACAGACAAAAAGCACAGAGAAATATATATACACAGGTCATTTTTTTTTTTTTTTTTTTTTTGGTGGTACTTGGGATTGAACCAAAGGCATTCTACCTTAGAACTACACCCCTAGCCTGATTTTATTTGTTATTTGGAAATAAGGTCTCACTAGGTTGCTGAGAGTCTCACTACTTGCTGAGGCTGTCCTTGAAACTGCAATTCTCCTGTCTCAGCCTCCCAAATATTGGTATTACAAGTGTGCTCCACCACACCCAGCTCAAACACAGGCTATAGTGTGAACATGGTGAGGAACAGGGTTTAATGAAGCCTGTCCTACAAATTTACAATGCAGAGCACCTGACGTTGGCTCAGCTGATGAGCTGATGCAAAGGAGCTCACTTTTGGGCAACTGAACAAAGCAGAATGTGAACCTTTGGCCTCATTTCTCTGTTCCCCACAGCCTAGCCATGGCCCTCCCTGGTTCCATCTTGACCAAGAGAGGCTGCTAATGGAAATGGGGCACACTGAGGACTGGTCCACCTACCTCTCTTGGTGCTGCTGCTTTATAAGCTAGTAGAAGTGATTTTATGGCAGAAGAGGTAGAAATACATTTTAATTATTGGGACACATCCTACATATAGCACATCAGTCAGACACTTTCGTGAATGTATGGGAAGCAGGTACTCCTGTGATGTACTCGCAAAATAAACTGACTGAATGATGGAAATGCTTTATATTTGACAAACCTCCACTCCAGCAGTACTGAACAATCCCAAGGAACTTGCAACTGTCACAATATGACCATGATTAATCTCCAGCATCGTAGGAAGAAAGGCCTTTGTGGTCTGAAAGAAAAGTATGATTCAAGTTTTAGAACTAACATCACAAGTTTCCTCTAAAACCCAATCTAGGTTGCAAGGCAAACTTTGACCCACACAATGTTCCACTTCCCAATTCACTTCACACTGTATCATGAAGGCTTGATGTCTCACTGATACGGTTAACCCAGCACCGTATCCTTGGTATGGCAGGCCTATTATGAGCCATGACCAACAGAACTGCAACACAAGAGCTTTTGGAGACAACATCCAGAGATGAAAGCCATTAGAAGGCTCCTTATCAATTTTTAAGTGATAGTTATCTGCTCATCTAAACTCCTCCCAGGTCAGAGGTCTTTTTATGCTCAGGACACTTTCGTGTAGCCATCTGGTCTGGGAGGGACCCCCAGTCTACCTACAACAGCTGCCCTGCATTGATGTTTTCCTTATGACTGTGTCCAAATGGTGACAGACCCATGCATGAGACTTACTCCAGAGTCCAAAGGTTTACTGTCAAAGTACACTAGCAGGAGGGAAAGCATTTTAGGATGCAAAAACATGGTCAAAGTCTAGAACCACCTTAATGAAAAATGTATCATGATGCTAATGCTGTGCTGATAATAGCTTGTGTCATTCTGAGGATCATGCTCCACTGTGGGGGTCCCTGTGGCAAAGCCTCTCCCCCCCATAGCGGAAGGAGGAAGGAGATCGACTGCTCAGGGAGACAGAAAATGCGGCAGGTCCTCTGAGGTGGCACCAACTTCTTATTCACTAAGCTCTCCTTCCCCTCCAGATTCTTGCCTTCAAAATGCAAGGCTGTATAAAAAAAAAAAAAAAAATCCTTCAAATTGCTTAAGACGATCTATTAACTATTCTACTCAGGCTCCCAACAATTTTATAACCTGCTTCTTAAAAGAAAGCAGTGAAGAGCAATCTGTCCAACGTTGAGTTACAGTCTACTGCCAACACAGGTTCCCATGATTTATGAAATTAAAAAACAAGCCGGGCGTGGTGGCGCACGCTTGTAATCCCAGCATTCGGGAGGCTGAGACTGGAGGATCCGGGTTGGCGGCCAGCCTCGGCTGCCTAGTGAGGCACTCCGCAACTTAGTGAGACTTGGTTTCAAAATAAAGAATAAAAAATAGGGCTGGGGTATAGCTCGGCGGTAGAACGCCCCTGAGTTCAGTCCCCAGTACCGCAAAAAAAAAAAAACCACCCCACAGCAGACTAAAGAAGAGTTGCATTCCCTTCTCAGGGGATTTCCTGGCTAAGGTACCACTGAGTTTTTGCATGAATTCCTAGTTTGTTATGATAACTTTTACATGTGCAAGATAAAAAACAATTCCATTAATTCTGAAGTTCTCCCACACTCCCGTCCATGGAATAGCTGTCAGATGAATCTTTGTAAAGTGTCTCCAGGTCTTCCCTGGTCTATCTTCTGGGTCATCATGAGGTACCCCACCCCTGACTCACACTTTGTTTGTCTGGGTCTTCTTACTGGAACTTATGCCAAGCTTTTTCTCACCTGTGAATTTTACCCACAAACTCTTCCCTGTCAAGCTACTTCCAATCCTTCCTATATAAGCCAAAGTGTGATATTAATCATGTGTTTATAGCCTTTTAAGCTTTTCAAGGCTTACAGTAATTATATCAGTGGACTCTCTCAATAAATCTTTATTAAAAATATTTAGAGTGCTAAGCTGTTATTATTTCTTTGCAGTGCTGGTGATTGAACCCAGGGTCTTATGCATGCCGAGCATGTGCTCTACCACTGAGCTACCCCTCTTAGCCTATTTTATCTCAGACCATTCTAGACCAGCTTGACTGTCTATATCTAAGATGTATGGTTGGTACCATTCACCTTAACATACAAGTATACATTGCTGGTATTTTGATTGTTTTATACTTATTTGCCCAGCTGTCCCAGTCTAAGCTGGAAAACACATACTGGTCTTTGAAATATCAAGGCGGTTGTTCCTCCTCGACTGTCACCAGAAAGAGCAAATGAGCATACCTTTTGTTGCTGTTGGGGCCCTGCATGCTGCTGAGGGAAGAGACAAGCACATTTCAACTGGACTGTGTTTCTTTGTAAAAGTAAAAATTGTTAGGCCAAATATGATAGTAATTATTTTTTGGTCTGCCTGTTACCCCAAAGGCCAGTCACTGGTACTTCAGATCACTGTGGGTTCAACTTGAGGCTTTATAAACTTATATATGGCCATTATATAACCAACTAAAATAAGGTCACATCACAAAGGAGTTTATAAGCCATGCACAGTGGCACATGACTGTAATACCATTACTTGGGAGGCTGAGACAGGAAGATTGCAGGTTTGAGGCCAACTTCAGCCACTAAGTGAAACTCTGTTTCAAAATAAAAAGGGCTGAGAGTGTAGCTCAGAGGTAGAATGCCTCTTGTTTCAATCTCCAGTACCAAAAAAAATTAACTAATTAATTAAAAATTTAAAAAGGATCTTATATATTCTAAACTATAAAGCATATCCTTAAGTCTATAAGCATTCTTTAGATATATGGTTAAGATTAATTACTTCCAGATTAGCTAGTAAGTATAAAATTTATTCTTTTTTTGTAGTACTGGGAATTGAACCCAGGAGCATTCTACCTCTAAGCTATGCCTCCAGCCATATTTTATTTATTTTGAAACAGGGTCTCATTAAGTTGTTGAAGTTGGCCATGAACCTGTGATCCTCCTGTCTCAGTCTCCCAAGTATTGGAATTACAGGCGTGGCCCACCAAACCTGGCTTAAAACTTATTCTTGATAATAACCAGACATCATTTTTAACAACAGATGCTACTGAACTTATGTTAGAGTTACATCATTATAAACTGACCATAAATTGAAAATATCAGAAGTCAACAGTGCATTTAATGCATTAAAACTACCAAATCCCATGACTTAGCCTTGTCTACCTTAAACATGGTCAGAGCACTTGCACTGGCCTACAGTTTGGCTTCAAGAAAGGATCATGCCACATATCACTAGACCCGGAAAAGATGAGAATTCAAAATTCAAGATATGGTTTCTACTGAATGCATTATCATTTTCAAACCATCACAAAGTCAGAAAAAATCTTAAATTGAACCAATGTACCTCAGAAGGACCATCTATATTAAAAGTTTTTCTAATGTTGGAAGACAGGGATGAATTTAATATGAAGAGTCCTTTCATCTTGTTTTAAAGATTCTTATAGGGAAGTACAGGAACTTAATATTAAATCCTAAGATATTACGTACAATTTAAAACACCAGTAAGAACTTGATCCTGGGGCTGGGCATGGTGGCTCACGCTTGTAATCCCAGCATTCGGGAGGCTGAGACAGGAGGATCTGGGTTCGCAGCCAGCCTCAGCTACCTAGTGAGGCACTCCACAACTTAATGAGACTCTGTTTCAAAAAATAAAGAATAAAAAATAGGGCTGGGGGTATAGCTTGGAGGTAGAATGCCCTTGAGTTCAATTCCCAGTACCGCAAAAAAAAAAAAAAAAAAAAAAAAAAAGAAAAAGAAATTGCTTCTGTGCTACCTGACAAATCACTGGCCTGCCTGCTTACGTGGCCAGTGTCCACTCTAACCCAGCAGTGGCTGGCTGATGAGTTCCTCCCAGACACCAGAGCAGGTCAGCTCTAATGAGTTCCCATATTCATGTGCTATGGTCCTTCCTGTAGGTGTTAAATGACTAACCAGATCCCCTGCACCATATAAAGGCAGGTGATACAAGATTAACAAGTTCCTAACTGTGTTTTAAGTTTAATTTGTTGCAAAGTTCTGAAACTGATTAAAGTCCCCTCCCCCCAAATGAGTCTCGTGGTATTCATATCTCCATTCAACAAGTAATTCCTTAACAGCTGCTACATGGGGGTACTGTGTCACAATCTGGCCAAACAATGATGGATAAAACAGGAGTTGGTCCCATTTCTATCTCTAAGCACAATTTATACTCACCAGAACTTAACTGGGTTAGATCAACATATCAAATGTGAACCACCATCTACCTCTCACATAAGCATTATGGCTGCATATTCTAAAAAATGTGATTTGGGTCTGATTCTGTGCCTGTGCAAAGTAGTATGGAGGGGAGTTTTGTATTGAAAGGAGAGAGGAAAAAGGGAAAGAATATAATCCAAATATGGCTATATGATTCGTCTTTTCCAGTTACGGGTTATAAACCTATTGTTCTGGGAAATATGTTTCAACTTTAAGTAGCTAGTAAAGTGTGACACAGATTGTTTTGTTGTTGTTTAATACAATTCTTTGTTTAGAGAGAGAATTTTTTTAATGTATTTCATTTTTAAAGTAGCAGTGGGTCAATGTTCAGTTTAAAATATGTGATTTCTTTGCCTAATGGGACAAACTTGATCTTCTGTATAAATAAAATCCAATGTGTCTTTGCATATTCTACACTTCAAGACAAAGAGGTATTCTTTCCCTAGAAAGACTCACCAATCATAGGTAATATTACAATTACTACAACTGAGAACATGTCAACAAGCAGCAAGGAACCCAGGAGGTTTCCTGGCCGCACGATCAGGCTCGGAGACTGCTTGGTCCTACTCCGTGCCGAGCAAGGGCAAGCCCGAGTAAGAGTCTCCACATGGAGAGCACTTGGGTTTCTCTTAAGCCTGTGCTCACAGACCCACGAGAGCCCAGTACTTCTGACTGCATTCAGGCTGCTAATTTCCTTGCTGCCTGAATGGACATGAGCAATGACTTCTCATGCACTATTTCCACAAGCAAACTCCTGTCTAAGATCTGAGGTGCATTATTAAATAACGCTTGATCAACACTAACTTTATTCCTTACTTTGTAAGAAAAATGCTATAAATGGGTGACTAGAAAGCTTTGCATTTTCAGGAATTCTCCCAAGTACCCCTTTCTAATTACTCTTGCCCTCAACAGTCTGGTAGATGACATCTGAGATAGAACAGCATATTCTGTCCTTGACACAGCTTGACAGAACAAAGAAATCTGGCACTTTGCAATGAATTATTAATGTGCACAAATATTGTAGCATGTATGAGGTGGGGACCAGCAAAAGGTGAAGTACTAGTTGCCATGACACCAGTCAGTTCAAGCTGAGGTTCATGATCTTTAACTTTGTCTCAAAGAGTTGTTAGAAGAACATGAAGGGCAAATCTGAAATGTACACCCAGACAGCTTAAGTACAAATTCATGCATGTGCTGTCATAGAGGAGCTGAGAGGGGTAACTCAGAAAATTCACTGACCAGCAGGACTGCTGTGTTAGCTAAACTACAAGTAAGGATCATTGAGCTCAGGAGTTGGCAACTAGTGATGGTATCTCTACAGGAGGGGTGTCTGATTAGTCTCCAGAGTTAGCTGGTGCCCATGGTGGTTGGCAAGGATGGCTAAATGCATTGAAGTCAGAGGTTACACTCCATTGTTATGCCTGCCTATTTGAATGTCTAGTACACAGAAGAGGAAATCTAGTTCTTCATCCAGAAACCCTGAGTGATGTGATCTAGGGAGTCTCAATGTCAATAATCCATATTTGAACCAGGAGGGTTTAGAGAATTTAGAATTGGAAGAGAGCTAGAGTTTTCCTTATTTGAAAGAAAAAAAAAAAAAAAAGTAAAAGGATGGAAGGAGGAAGAAAATTCTTAATAACTGACACTGGCTATAAAGTATGTACACAGAACTTTGATTACTTATGACTAATTTCATCACGAGGCTCCAATACCATAATCTGCTGTCAGCTGACAGGAATGCTATGTGATTTAAAAGGAAAAAAAAAGAAAGCCGGGCATTCAAATGGACACTGACATTCCTACAAGACATGCTTAACAAGTCTAATATCTCCATAGCTCCTCAGGGTTCCTCTTCAAAGCATTGGGCACTCTGAAAAATAACTGTAAAGGTCACATTTACAATATGGGCAGGAACTTCTTAAACAGAAGTGTAGGTGACTGCGCATGGACATGTTGTAGCTTGAGAGGTCTTTGAAAGTTAGGTTTACGCCAAATTAACTTCCAACGGTTCCATCACTCTTGGTGCTCTTAATGACAGACGTGCAATGCCGAGACTGCAGCTGCAGCGTCAGGACAAATTAGCTGAAAGTTCAACAAAGACAATGTGAAGAAATGTGGTATCTGGCAAAGTCTGACTTTTGAAATTTTGAGATGGATGACATCTTAGAGGTGTCAGTAAAACACCCAGAATGTGTTTTCCATAGTTGTAAGCAATACTAGGTTCACAAACTCTAAAGGAAAAACAAAGTTAACTTATCACTGTAGGAAAAGGCTTTCTACAGTATTTCTGTGCTTTTTCACAACTGTCATATGACCAATTTAAGAAATCACGTAGTTTAAAAAAATGGTTCCGAAGTGTTTATTACTTGAATATCCAAGAAATAGATTAGACATTCATTTCCAGAGAGGGAAATGGATGGTTCTGATGTAGGTTTAAAGGTTTTGAAATCTCCAAGTTACAGCATTATATACAATGTGTGTGTGTGGGGGGGAATACAGTCAAGAGTCCACTGAACCAAGAACACCCAACTGGAAATGCTTATGGTGCCCCTCCAACAGCAAATTACTTTTCTCCTATTTTGTTCCTTCTGCCTGTGTTGCTATCCTGATAGAATCATAAAAAAATATTCTCCTGCTTATTTACAAGGCTAAAATGACATCTGGTGGCACTCTTCTTTGAGAACTCAGTCACTGCTCCTTGGAAACTATGATTCAACAGTACAAACTTTTGAAGCTGTTGGAAATATAGCAAACTGTGTTAAGAAGAATATTAATAGGATTTATGTATTTAGAGATTACAAATGGCAATGTACCCCAGTTACCCTGTGTAAGGAATCTATGCTTAAATATTCTTAATTTTGCAGGTTAAAGTATGTACTTAATAAATATAATGAACTTCAGACATTTTACTTTGGCCACAGACAACATTATTTGAAAAAAGCAATCTTCACTGTAAAATCTTTAATTGGTAGACAAAGCTGAACTCTTTGTTTGCTAGCAATATACTAACTTTACCTATTTTAGCTGCAGTGGACAGGAGATATTCTGACAGTCACACAGCTGTATAATGGATTTGTTCTTTTTTCTCTGTGGGTATATTTTCAGACACAGATCTTCTGACCAACTCTGCAATAGAGCCTCAAGGTACTGAAGCTTGGAACTATTGTCTCAGACTTAAAGCGTTCATTTTAATTTTTATCAGATTGACACAAAACATTCTCTCTAGATACAGAGGAGTAACTGAAGAATATGTCAGGAGTCAAATTTGTACCAATGTTACATTTACCATTCTTTAAAGAAAAAATGTATTACTGTGAGGCTACAAGGATTCATTTAACATTTGAACAGCATCAGCAGTTAATACTTAACACACATGCACAAGAATACTCCTACAGTTGCCTTGCAACCGAGAAGCTAATAAAAGAGTGAAGCTTTTCAAATGAACACCTAGATGATGACACCATTAGTTATTCAGCAAAAATAAATGCTTCATTAACTTGTCTTCTCACTGTTAAAGGATGGGATGAATCTACTCCAAAGCAGAAACTCAGATACCAACATTCCCTTACATTTTAGGGCTCGCTTTGCAGAAATGAGGTGACTTAAACCTCAATCTGTCTGGAAATATACTGTTCTTTGGAATCCAGAAAGCCACACGGTCCTGACTGCCAACTACTCACCCTGCCTTCTGTTAACTGACTTCTCTGAATCTTGATTTAACTCATTTGTGAGACAAAAAGAGGAGATCTCCAAGGATTTCTAGCTAGGAAGAGCTGGGTTCATATTTAAGAATCTCTTAATTTGTTCTTCATTTCCTACCACACGTCCAAAATACAAGTTGTAACCCTGAGGTGTGACTTGCCCAAGACTCTCATAAATGACTCAACAAGGTATCAACTCCATTAGTGTGGCTGCCAGCATCTGATGATCAGTAAAAATATCTGCTCATTAAATATTTATGCTGTTATGGCTATGCCTTTTAACATAATATAATTTGAATTCACATCTCTTGTCTGTTAAAATATTACAAATTATCTGTGAGAAATAATCATTGTTTTTCTGTTTTACTGGAGTCCATGGCAGCTCGATATGTTAAGCGGAATGATGGACACGGGACACTGTTTTTGAAACGCTGTTTCCCTTGATCCTTCCCTGTCTGGGCCCTCCATGATCAAAGGAGAGTTCAATGATCTCCCTCAGGCTCAGGCCCCTCCACCTATTTAACAACTAACTCTTTATGGAATAATGAAAATAACCCACAAAATTGCAACCAAATCGCCTGCCAAACAAGGGGTTGTCATTAATCCCCTTGCTCTGCCCAAACTCACGTCGCTTCTGAGATACAGTAATAAAGACAGATCTTCCTGAGGGCAGAGGCTCCGTTCTGCTCTGGTGACCAGTAACCACTTACAAGAGGCATAAACACACACAGCAGCTCGGCCACCGCTCAGGCCGTCTGAAGTGGCAGGCCGCCTCTGCCCCAGTTCCAGCAATGTCCTCGTGACCATCAGCCCTTGTAATTCATAAGTACAAATAGTTCAAATTCTTTCTTGCTTTCTAGTTTACTTACTGTGGATTTAAAAAAAAATTTGTTTTTTACTTAAATTCAGAATAAAATCAAGAGCTTATTCCTGAAAACTTGTTTTTGTTTGTTTGTTTTTTTGGCACTGGGGATTGAACTTAGGGGAATTCTACTTCCAAGTTATACCTCCAGACTGATTTTATACCTTATTTGGAAACAAGGTCTCAGTAGGTTGCTGAGAGCCTCGCTAAGTTGCCAAGGCTGGCTTTGAACCTGCAATCCTCCTTGTCTCAACTTCCCAAGTACTGAGATTACAAGCGTGTGCTACCATACCCGGCATGTTTTGCTCTTACGCATTCTAACACCTTAGGAGTCATTCACTATACATAAGGGTCTATGGCAACTATACTGAGTTAGGCATGGCAAAAAACAACAACAAAAAACCCATAAATCTTTGTGAATCCCTTAGAGAACTTTAAGGATTGTAAAAGACACCTTTTCTATAAATCATTGGTTCTCAAACTTTGCTACACATTAGAATCAGCCGGGGAGTTTTACTCCTGGTGTCCAGGCCATCTCCCAGATCAGTTCTACTAGAATCTCCATGGGAAAGAATCAAGCATCGGAAGGAAGCATTCCCCAGGTGATTCCAGGAAGAACCCTGCCTGAGAGCCAGGGTTCGAGCAGTGTCTCAGCAGCATCCCATTGCTTGCTGGGGAGCTCTGTCGTGGGCTTTCCTGGGCACCAGAGGATGTTTAAGCAGCATCTTTCTCCTCTCAAGGTAGCAGCCCTACTAGTGACAGGAAAAATGTAGCCAGGTGTTGCCAGTGCCCCCCAACTGCGACCTGAGAACCACTTTCTAAAGGGAACACAGGCATTAGCAAAGTCAAATAGTACCATTCCAGTGAGAACGGTCTCATTTTCACACTGGAATCACACTCTCTAGGTTTGGAATACATTCCAGGATCAGAAAAACAAACAATCACAACAACAAAAAACAACCTCAACTTAAATTGGGGCTCAGTAGGGCATGGTGGCGCACACTTGGAATCCCAGTACTTGGGAGGCTGAGACAGGAAGATTCCAGGTTTGCAGCCAGTCTCAGGAACCTAGCAAGGCCTTCCACAACTTAGTGAGACCCTGTTTTCAAATAAAAAATAAAATAGGGCTGGGAGTGTAGCTCAGAGGTAGAATGCCCCTGGGTTCAATCCCCAGTACCACAAAAACAAAACAAAAGAAATTTTAAAATTTGGGAGCCGGGCATGGTGGTGCACGCTTGTAATCCCAGTACTTGGGAGAATGAGACTAGACAATCTGGGTTCGTGGCCAGCCTCAGCTACTTAGTGAGGTCCTCTGCAACTTAGTGAGACCCTGTTTCCAAATAAAGAATAAAAAATAGGGCTGGGGGTGGAGATCGGAAGTAGAATACCCTGGGTTCAATCTCCAGTACAGTAAAAAAAAAAGGGGGGGGGGGCTCAATTAGCTGGGGATATAGATCAGTAGTAAAGTGTTTGTATAGCATGTATGAGGTCCTAGATTTGAACCCCAGCACTGAAAGGGGGTGGGGCCTCAAAACTTCATCATTTTGTTTCTATACCTTTAAACCAGTTTTCTCTTAAAGTATAGCAAGTATATGCGAGACCCTTCCAGCAATACTGAATGCTCATGATGTGCCAGGCACTGACTGGGCTGGGAACACCGCACACCAATGCAGGCGAGGTCCCTGACCTCCCACAAATTAATTCCAGAAGGTCCTGGGAAGGAAGAGCACAGCTCTTCACTGCATGGTCCCGGCTGTCTGCCATGATGCTTACGGCTGTGGGCACAGCAGCTCTGGGAACAGTGAGCAAAAGTCCACTTAGATTTTTTCCTTTGAGACACTGGGCCTGAATCTGAATTAAAAAAATAAAAAATGTAGACCAGGGTGCATGGCCTGACATTTTCCTAGGGTACAAGGTTCCTAAAGGGCTGGTTAGTTCCGGGGAAAAAAAGGAGAGGGGACTGAGAAAGCTGAAAGAAAATAAGTGTGGAAGAGCTGTTCTTCCTCAGACATTGATGTCACAGGAATTGCTTGGGATGCACTCAGGAGGTCTGGGACGGGCAGAGTCGGCCCTTCTAATATCCCCCCGGTGATGCCCCTGCTTTTGGACCACAGGACTGGGACAGGGTTCTAAGTGAGCCTGGGGAATCTGTCCACTCCAAGCCTCAGGTGGTTTCAGATCAATTTCTCCTAGAAATTCAGCAAAAGAGGCAGACCAATTCCTTACTGCTCTGTTCAAGTAAAGAGCCCTCAGCACTTTGTACCGATGTCTGCCTGAGCCTCTGGATCGATTGTATGTATATCTGCCTTGGATCCATTTTTAGCACTAGCAAGCTCTCCAAAAGAAACCTAAGGGCTTCAAAATCCTTTCCCTCTCATCCACAGCTTTGAAAGTGCTGTTAAGACAATGTGGACCCCGTCTGCCTCAGCATTTCCCTCCTCCACTTTCTACCTTTGACTTGGACAAGTGAACTATACACACTGCCGTGCTTTGCTAAGCCTGTGAGAAATCCCATCTAGGAAAAGATACAAGTCAGATGCTTGGGCCAAGCTTGGACATGTTACCAGCTATTACCAGCCAGCCCAAACTGCACAATTTTCAGAATCTATGATTGACATTTCAAAGGGAAAGCTTACAGAGCTATCTAGAATTCTGAATCCCAGTCGATTATTACATAACAGAATAAAGGTTTTACATTTTCCAGGAGATAAGCTAACAAAGCAAACTAAAACCACAGTTACTGAAGTTTTGGTACTAAGTACCAAACTTGGCTCAGCAGGTTCTTGTAGAAGAGCCCTTTTCATTCACTACCTTTTCCTGTCCAGCTTATCAATGCTGATATGCAAACTAGAGAGAGAGGGAAGGAAGCTGGGTGACCAAGGATGTACTATACTATCCTGAGGGATATCAGCCACCCTGATTACTGACCATGGAAAACTATAGAGAAATCACTGAGGTGGGCTTTGGCATTCGATTCAATGCCAAAATTCGATTTAATGCCAAATTTGATTGTGGCATTGCTTCTTCAGGCTAAAATTTTACATGCTTGTCTAATTTATAGAGCAAACTTTTAGGGGGCATTAAGCTAGGATTAATCAGTTATTGCTAAACTAACCATGCCAATAAAAAAATCAACATTTGAAGATTAATTCTCACATTATACCACAGGGCAAAACCCTTAGATGACTCATAGGAAAACCTACTGTACCCGGAGCTTTGAACATGTAGCCTGGGTAAGACCCTGGAGCCCTAGGCTGAGGATCTAGGTCCTAGCTTCTTCCTTCCCTGGTGGCCACCTTAGGTAAGTCTCATGATGGCACTACTTAATTCTGAGCTTCTGTGAAGCTCAAATGACAGAAAAGCGTTCATGAAAAACCTTCATAACCAGAGTAAATGTACACATGCTCTATAAGCATATATTTATAATCTATTTTAGCTCTGGGTGCTGTCTATTTCTGGTGAGGTGGTGGCTTCGAGTTCCTGTAGTTCCTGGTTCTTACTATCTATAGATCTCAGCCTCCTTGCCCTACAGACAGCTCCAGAACATACTTCCAGCTAAACCCCAGTATTTGACCATGAAAAGAAGCCCTGGGAGCATGTTGCTAAGCAGTTGCTCAGTTGCCCAGCCTTTCCAGAATCCTAGATGATGCTGGGAAACAACAAAAACACTTTCCAATAACACCTCCTTTCTAATCCTTTCTTTTTTCAGTTCTTTTCAACTAACAGCAGAAAACAATTGTTTTAAATATAAATACAAACTAAAGTGCTTGAGGAAGAGTCCAGCGATTATAAAAAACACCACTAGTTGGAATTATCTTAAAATAATTGATTATGCTTTTTCTTTCCCTAGAGATTGTATCTCCTTTTAAAAATTCTTGAGAAATCAGTAGGGGGCAGTATGTTAATTACAATTTGTAGGTGGGAAAATTCAGGCTTTGAATTTTAAGTTTCACTTGTCCTCAAAATACCCATGTGTTTACATAAGTTACACCACAAATATTTTCCCAGTTACACTGATTTGGGAAGTGTTTTTTTGAGCTCCATTGCTTAGAATAACACTTAAGAAGCTGAATCTTGTTAATATTCAAAAAATGCCAGTACTAGGATATTTAAAGGAATGGCGAGAAGTTCACATTTTATGCAAGCAGCAAATAAGACAGAAACACAGAACCACAAGTGGTTCCCCAAACCAAAAAATAATGTTCAACACTGCTGTCACCTTTCACACATCTTTGCATGATCTTTGAAAGTTTCACAGACCAAGTAATGTTTTGTTTCCAAATGTGAATTCATTGTAAGTGGCTTGTCATTATAAGGGGCTAATTTGACAGCACTCACAGTTTCAGCAGTAATTGCCCTTACTTGTTAAATATTCTAGCAGCATTTGCTGCACTGTTGAAAGTTTTATGATCATTATGAGAGGATATTCATTTTTCCCCCCTGTGGTTCGCTTAATTTTAGTTTCAGAGCATTTAGGAAAGTGATCCCTGACAGATGTGAACTTGAGTTTTAACAGAATTGACAAATAAAGTAAAAAAGAAAAATGCATGGGCAATGCTAAGGAAGCTAATCAAGAAGATGTTAGCATTCCTACAGATGAAGAGCCATCCCCTCTGGAGCAAAGATGTATAAACCTGAATAAACCCAGGGATTCAGGTGACTGAAACTGGTTGGCCAGGTATGTCAGGGTAAACATGATTAAATCCTGAGGCAATGCTCTGCCAACCCATATTCTCAACAATGGTATCTTAATAGAGTGTTCAGACACAATACAGGGATGTTTTCTAAGGCCACCCTATTAAAGGGACCAGCAGTATGCTCTACTTAACTACTCTGTTTTCAAAGAAAGAATCCAAATCAGCTGTCCTTTGAGTTATTTTCCAATTATGCATATATGGGGTCTCAGTCTGAAAGGTCAGTGGGTAGAAACAGAGAAGGGAATAGCTAACTTACTCACCTAACTTCTGAGATAAGAAATCACTAATTAAACCAAAAGAGATTAACACATTTTAATCTGATCCCTGGAGTTACAGGCTCAAAACATTGGACTTACTCATTCAACTGAGGCAGCAAATACTTCCCTGTTTTTTAAGGACTCTTAGATTTTGTCATACTCCAAAGATTAGTTACAAAGGGCCCTTTCTCTTAGAAAAATACTGGTTGTTCACGTAAGAAACAAAATACAAATCCACCCTGCCAGTACACCCCCTAGTGGAACTTCAGCATAGTACAGTTTGGGGGTCAAAAAAAAAAAAAAAAAAAAATTCTAGGTACATTCCAGGGTGCGTATCCTTTATCCAAAATGCCTTGAGACCCAAAGTGTTTCAGCTTCTGTAATATACGTATATACATAATGAAATATAATGAAATATCTCAGGGACAGGACTCAAGTCTAAACACAAAATTTATTTATGTGTCATATCACCTTGTACACATAGCCTGAAGATAATTTTACACAATATTTTTAGTGCACCTGCATTTTGACTGTAACCCATCATATGAGGTCAAAAAGTTTCAGATTCTGGAGTATTTAGGACTTCACATTTTCTGGATTAGGGATGTTCAACCTTACACCAGCTTAAATGTACTTTCCCAGGTCCAGTAGCTATAATGTACCATAGTCATGTGCCTTCTACTTATTACTGAACATACTCAAACAAGAAAGCAGTAAGAAAAGCATGTCATTTATGCATGTATGCATATAGACGAATATCCAGGTTAGACAAACTGGCTAGTTATCACAACTAAAGCAGGGGCTTAATTTTAGTTTCTGAAAGAACTAATGCCGAAATTTTAGGAGGATCTGCTATTAATATTCCTTAACTCGAGATAAACCTTAAATAAAAAGGGGTTTCCTACTTAAAATTCTGATTCTCAAGTGAGGTTATTAAATTGCTTGAAAGTAATTTTCTCAGATTGCCACTAAATCAATTCACTAAAGTCACTATGAATTTGCCAAAGATCTTGAAAATCTGAAAAATGATTAGCGTAAAAACAAATGTAAGGTGAGAGAATGAACCAAGAGCATATGGGCAGTCATGTATTTATTTAACCACAAGGTCTACAGCTCTTTTCTAGGCCCCAGTGACCCAATCCTGCAACAAATGGCTAACAACTCTGCTGGGGGCACTCTTTATGCATTTTTTAAAAAATGCTATTCAATCATTATTAGGACTTAAAGAATGCTTACACTTTGACATGTCCTATAGATTAATTTCTTCTTGGTTAGATAATGGATAAAGCCCTGGATATAGAAATAACGAGTACAGTCAGGTGTAGTGGTGCACGCCTATAATCCCAGCTAGTCAGAGATTCAGGTTGGAGGATCATAAGTTTGAGTCCAGCTTGGGCAAGTTAGCAAGACCCAGTCTCAAAATAATTTTTTTTAAAAAGAAATGGCTGGAGATGGCTGGGCGTGGTGGTGCACACTTGTAATCCTAGTACTTGGGAGGCTGAGATGGCAGGTTCATAGTCAGCCTCAGTTACTTAGTGAGGCCCTCTGCAATTTAGTGAGACCCTGTTTCAAAATAAAGAATAAAAAATAGGGCTGGGGGTATAAGTTGGAGGTAGAATGCCTCTGGGTTCAATCTCCAGTACCAAAAAGAAAAGAAAAAAAAAAGGTTGAGGATGTAGCTCAGAGGTACAGCACTCATATGTTTAACCTCCAGCACTGCAAAAATAAGTTAATAAAAAGAAATAAGGGAAAAAAGAACAAATACAACTTTGCTTCCAGGGATTGAGATAAATAGCACACATCACTCCATGATCAAACAAGAGGCCATTTTTGAACCAAGAATTTTATGACCATCTATAGGGACTGACACTTAATACATAAAGATATTAAGTTAGTATTAAAATATTTTAAACTTGTGTTTTTCTTTTGCATGAGTGATGCACTTTTTCTTTTTTTTTTAATCTAGCCAACTTCTATTATCTCTCAATAAAACAGAACTCAATGGCAGAATAGCCAACTGGAGTTTATAGTATGCCAGTGAGTGTAACAAATGCTGATATGAGAAGGCAGGTAAAATCAGCTTTGGAAGACTCAATACCTGGACTTCCCACTGTAAAATATTAACCAGGCATATCACAAACTCAACTCTGTTTAGATAACCCAAAGTTGGAGAACAAAGAATGGAAAGAGGAAAAGAAATATGAAGGCTTTTTTGAGTCCAGGGCAAGAGGTGACAGAGGCGTACACGAAGAGGTGAGAATTAGAGAGAACTAAAAGATTATGCCAATGTTTTCAAGCTTGGTAACTGGCCAACTCGGGAATACAAGAAAGGGCAAAAAGGAGTTCAGTGTTGCAACATACTGACTTTGGGAAACATGCGGAACAGCCAAAAGACAGTTGCATGAACTTGGAACCATCCTAGAAACCACAGTGGGAGCACCAGAAATAGATTACGCAGATAAATAGTTAGGCAGAGGTGCACGGTGAGAATCGGTCTGAGCACACAACATTAAAGAGCCAGCACTCAAAGGTGGGGAGGCCAAGAGAATTGGGAAGGTAGAAAGAGAAGCGGAAGCAAGGTGGCTTTTCTTGGAAACTAAAAGCACTTGACTTTCAAGGAGATGGTCAAGAGATGGTCTGTGGAAAGATCAAGTTGCACACCAGACTTGGCAATGAGGGAGCACAGCTCTTTGTTCATACAGCTTAGAAATTATGCCACTGATTACTTAGCAGTGTTTCCTAAACAACTGAGATAACGAGACACAGATCAGAACATATACCAAAGACGTGGAGAAGTTTCTTTGCAGGAGGTAGTGTCTAGATCTCTACTCATACCAGTTATGTGAAGTGGTATCTTATGTTGTGGATTTTGATTTCTAGGAGCAATAGATTTGGGCCTAGCATCAAACACAGAAACTCAAAGTTCGATGGCATGTGATCCTACTTAGTGTATATAGGTACACAGTCCCAAAGGAGACCTTTTCCTGTTTTCAACTATAACCTCAAGAATAATTTACAACTTAATTCAAGACTTAGTCTTTATTTCCAAAAGCTCAAACATTTTTATGCATATGCCATTTACTTAATAAGAGAAACCCATTCTAGAGCAAACTTTTAAAAATAGGCTACATGTTCTAAGTTTTTAGTAGTTACACTAAAGGAAACAATATAAAATAGTCTTATACTCCTTAATATTATGGTATGAAGGAGGAACTATCAGACAAATGATTTTATATGAATATTTTATAAATTATTTTTTTTTAAATTTGAAACCTAAAAAGGCTTGAACAAAACTAGGTTTCTCTAACCAGAGAACAGAGGGATACAGCATGTGAGGTTAAAAACCAGTAAATCACATAAGAACTTAAACAGTAATGATTAGGGACCATTCATGAGATATTAGGCACAATGGCAGCACTAATGCCTTTAAGTGCAGCATCACTCAGATCTAGCTGGTGGGCTTTCACTTTTCCTGGATGGATTTTAACTAAATAGATGTTAGACATTTGGATATAGATAAATGCCTAATTCAGTAATTAGTATTTTAAAACTGTGAAACCTTTTAAGTTAAGTGGTCTATTAATTAACTACCAATTATCTTGTCTGACTACCATATCAATAGAAGTAAATTACCGACTAGCTATTTGACAGATTTAGTCCTTTACCATGCAAAATTTCTTCAGAATATAAAAGGCCTAGAGTGAAATGATTTTGCTTCCCCCTTTTGGTTAATCAGGGATCAATTTCCTGCTCACATATTAAGGCCAAATGCAGCTCTTTGGCCAAAAGGATCTACCGATAAATTTTGGCATTTAGAAATAGCAAGTTAGGTTTCTATTCTCTATCTCTGAAAAAATAACAAGTGAAGCAGTGTTAATATTTTGGGGGAAACGTGGGATTGCTATTGCTGCCTGGGGGCCAACTTTCCATGTTTCAAGGTTGAATAGACAGGTATTTTCAAGTTTTTGCATCTCACTGAGATACAGGCAGAGTCTATATGAAATGATTTCTATGTTAGTGTTAAAGTACATGATACTGCATTTGTTTTCCATGGTCTTGTCCTAACAGTTTTGCAGCAGATTATACTGACTAAAATCTATCCCAAATTTATCACTTCTTGACTGGTGACCAAGAGAAGGTGCCTGGGAGATCTGAGGTGGCAGAACAACACTGGACGGTGAAGTATCAGAGCAGACTGCAAGGCTGTGCAGAATTCTGGCAGGAATTATAAAAGTTTTCAGTGTGTGGGAATGGTGCTTGACTACGAAGGAAGAAATTGCTGCAGGGGTCCTCTCCTTAAGGCCTGGGCACTGGAGAAAATGAATGGTTGCCATGCATTCAACTTGAGCTTGATTCAAATTGGTGTATCAATAGCAGCCTTCTCAAAGTCCCTAGCTTCACACCAATGAGCAGTTAGCACACAATAGTAAAACTCAGCGTGCAGGTGGGGTAGGAAGAATGGAAAAGTCATGTATGAAAGGAAAGGAGATATAAACAGTAATGAATGTAGGCCAGCCCCATTTGGGGCTCAACCTTACACAGCTTTAGTCAAACATAATACTTATCTTCTGAAAGTTCACAGCACAGACCAAGTGAGTATTCTCTAAATAGGTTATTTTCTTTCTTTTTTTTGGGGGGGGAGGGTAACTAGGGATTGAACCCAGGGACATTCTACCTCTGAGCTACACCCCCAGCTCTATTTTATTCTTGAAACAGGGGCTCACTAAGTTGCAGAGGGCCTCACTAGTTGCTGACTTCAAACCTATGATCCTCCTATCTTAGCCTCCCAAGTACTGGGATTACAAGTATGTGCACCCATGCCTGGATTTCCATTACTTACTATTAAATATTTATTGGATCACTTAAGAATAGAGTTCTGAGCCAGGTGTGGTGGCATACTCCTGTAATCCCAGTACTTGGGAGGCTGAGTGAGACAGGAGTATCACAGGTTGGAGGACAGCCTCAGCAAGTAGCAAGACTTTCATCAGCCTAGAGATACTCTGTTTCAAAATAAAAATAAAAGAAGCCGGGCATGGTGGCACATGTCTGTAAACCCAGTACTTGGGAGGATCACAGGTTCAAAGTCAGCCTTGGCAATTTAGCAAGACTTTTAGCAATCTAGTGAGAACGTGTTTCCAGACAAGAAATAAAACAGAGCTGGGGGGTAGCTCAGAAGTAGAATGCCTCTGGGTTCAATCCCTGGTACCAAAAACCCAAAATAAAAATGAAAATAAAATAGGGCTGGGGGTGTACCTCGGAGGCAGAATGCCCCTGGCTTCAATTCTTAGTACAAAAAAAAAAAAAAAAAAAAAAAAAGGGAATAGAGTTCTGTTCCTAGCAGGGTAAACAAACAAATGTATATAATCAACTGCCTTCAGACAGCTTGCCATCTACCTTGGGAGGCAGCACACAATGTAGACAGAGTTATGCCAAAAAGCACTTACTATGCACCAAGGATGGGAATAACAACAAATGCTGCAATAAAATCATGAAAAGAAAGGCCTTCCACAAGTCATTTAGCTGCAGTCTCACTGGACATCAAGGGGTTGGGCCAGATGGTCTCTAAGGTTCATTGTGGCTCTAATATCTAAGAATCCCAGGAAGGCTGGAGTGGAGAGCGAAGGTTATGTTGAGAACTTGAACTAGGTCTTAAAAGGTGCGTGGAGTGGAGAAAAAGGAAGTTCCAGGCAGAGGAACTAGTAGAAAGAATGGTTTAGAAGTGGGGGCACCCACAGCTTCTCAGTGAAAGTCCACATGGTTTTCTATTTCACCATCCATGACTTTGAGTCGGGATCAACATACTATTTGTTATTCTATGAAAACAGACATTAACTGCTGCTTAAAAGTCTGGCTCAAGATGACCTGTTCAAATACTGAAGGAACTCTTTGCTCAGCTGTCTACTTTTTAAAATGTATGGTGTAACTTCTTTTCCTCACCCAGACACAGTAAAAAGACACACTCATTTTTTCTGGAAAGAAAACAGCACAAGCCAGGCCAACACATCTTTGAAAAATTACCACTAACATTTTTACCTAAGAGAACTACTAGAAGGAAAGCTGAATTCAGGTAGCTCTCTATAATGCTATTTAACCTTCCCACCCCAATCACTGTAAAAACTACAGTATGCCTTCTTTTAAATGTTAGCTGCTAAACCTTGACTTCTCAAAAGGTTTGTAAGCCTCGGCAAGAAGTCAGAAATTCCAACTCTAAAATGAATTTTCTGACTCAATATTGAAAATAAATTCTTAAGTTTAGATGCTTAGGGGAAAAACAGCTGGAGAATTCAGGAGCCTCCCATATTTTAATATGAAGTGACGTCATTATCATCAAGTCTTCCAAGAACTCCCTAAATTGTGTGGTTAAGCAACCTCTTGAGGCACAGTGAGGAAGCTAGGAAGGTGGTATATTCCTTCTTGGCATACAGACTCAGTTCCAGAATAATCTCTTTACTAATCGATTTGATCCAATTTATTCCTTATGTTAGAAACTATCCTAGTGTTAGAAGTACAGTATATCAGGGCATGGTGGCACATGCCTATAACCAGCTACTCAGGAGACAGAGATAGGAGGATCGTCGTTTGAGGCCAGTTTGTGCAACCTAGTGAGACCCCGTCTCAAAATAAAATAAAAAAGAGGCTGGGAATGTAGCTTGGCAGCAGTGCGCTTGACTAGCATGCACAATGCCCTGAATCTAGGGCTGCAAATTAAAACTTAAAAGAGTACAATACAGCTGAGTGTGGTGGTGCAGTCTTGTAATCCTAGTACTTGGGAGGCTGAGACAGGAGGATTGCAGGTTTGAAGCCAGCCTCGGCAACTTAAGAGAGGCCCTCCACAACTTAGCGAGACTTAGTTTCCAAATAAGAAATAAAATCGGGTTGAGGGTATATCTTGGAGGTAGAATGCCTCTGTATATCAACTTACGTGCATTTTCAAAGCTGAGGGATAGGTTTTCTTACCATTAACACATTCTACATTAACATTCATTTTAGAGGATGTCTAGGGGAGATAAGTTGCTTTTGTATCATAAGTAACCAAAGATTACATGTAGTTACTTTAAAAATCTGGTTACAATTCGATTTTTTTTTTTTTTTGGTGGTGGTACTTGGGATTGAACCCAGAGGCATTCTACCTCTGAGTCACACCCCAGCCCTCTTTATTTCTTTCTTTTTAAGCAGGGTCTCACTAAGTTACTGAGGCTGTCCTCAAACCTGAAATCCTCCTGTTTCAGATTCCCAAGTACTGAGATACAGATGTGTGCCATCATATCTGGCTAAAAGTCAGCAAAATAAAGAGAGGGAGAGAGTAGTCAAGATTACAAAACTTCAGAGTACTTGGTATAGGTAAAAGTTTATAGTTAGGGAGGTTTGCGGCATCTCAGTCAAAGGTTATTGAAAGAAAAATAATCAAATGCTTGTTGTTCACACTAACCTCCTGGTGTCTGTGTGTCTGTTTAAGGTTGAATGTGTCAGCTGAAATTAACTGGGTTTCCATGGCAACTTCATCCTTACCATTTTTCAATTATGGAAAAGATACTACACCTGTAGTTAAACTATGTTCATCTTTCATGTTGAATGGCAATTGTTTGCTTTACTCAGAATTACAAGTATACAAGATTCTTGATAAATGGTACAACCAAATTTATTCAGTTGAACTGACTTTACTCTCCAAACACCCTTTTGACACCTGCTCTCTACGCTTGTGGACCCAGAAGTAACAAAAACTTTATTTCCATACCCACTGCACACAATCAGCACACACGTATGTGAGTATACACACAAGCACTTTTATATTTCCCTTTACTCATTTAAACATGAGTGTGAGTTAGTTCAGGTTTTGGTATGTTCATTTCTAGAGCTTTGGAAATAAATAAAGCTCCTGTTTAAAAATAAAACACTAAAATAAGCTTCTTCTAGGATCAGAGAAAAGACTGGACATTGGATGAGCAACATTTCAATAAGTACTTTTAAAGCCAGATTATTGTTAAGCAGTTGCTAAAGAATTAATGAGGTTTAATGTGACCTATTTAGGAGAAATGGTTCTTTGTTGTGATATATTAAAGACTAATCTAGTCATGGAAAAAACAAAATAAAACTCTAACTCCTTACCCCCCCCCCCTTATTTTTCTTTCAGTGCTAGAGATCAAACCTCATACATGCTAGGTGAGCACTCTACCACTGAGGTCCACCCATCCCCCTACCCCTTCTTTATTGAATCCTACCTAGCTCTAGAAGGGAAAACACTATAAGGAAAAAAGCATAAAGTGGGTCAACAGTGTGCAGAGTTAAAAGGGAGGCCTGAAAGGTTGGAGTTACTCTGTCCCTCCCAGCAGCAGAAGGCCCCCACCCATCCTAGATGCACAATAGCTGTGATGGCTGGAAGGCTTACCAGGTCTCACAAACTGCCTTCCCACTGTTCTCACTGGGAGGTACCTTCTAGGCTGCGAAAGTCCTGAGAGGTCCTCACTGACTCTGTGGATGGTCAGTGGAGGCCTGACCACTCCCAGAGGACCACAAATGCTGATCTCAGAATCTCTGGCACTTTCTGAAATGTGGCCGAGCAGTAATTTGGAAGCCTAAACCCTGACTTTAGGAATTCATAAGAACCACCAATGTTTTATAAACTCAACAGAAATAAAATAAACAAACCCAGGGTTTTATACTCCCTCTTGTTATTTTTATGGCAATCTTTCAAACTAGTTCACAATGTTCAGTCTTCTACCTTCTCAAGAAATACTAAATTGGGGGGAGGGGGAGAAAGTAAGGATTTATAGTAACCAGCGTGCACTGTAATTCACCATGAGGGAATAGCTCGTTAGAAGGAGACTGTGGTGAGAGTGCAGGTGGCTCTCAGCCTGGCACTGAAGTCTCTCTCCTTCCCAACCTCCTCTTTGAGGAGGGCCTAGAAATAAAATCAAGGATGTTTGTATTTACCCAGAAGTGTGCGTGGCAATTGACCATCATGGTTCTCTCAATGAGCTCGTCAGGACATTCCAGAAGGTGATGTCCAGAGACCACACCAGCATTATTGACCAGCACTGAGACTTCGCCAACCTCCTTGCGGACACGTTCAGCCGTCAGGTAGACATTCTCCCTCTTCCCCACATCGCAGGTGTACGTAAACACCTGCAGGTTACAGGGGGGTAGAATTTCTTCTTCACCATTTCCAGCTGTCCTCAGAAGTCCAGATGAGGGGAAAATGGAACAATGAAGGGGTGCAGAAAGTGAGTCACATGGCAATCAGTAGGACAAAGATCACACAAAACAAAAATACTACAGTGAGGTTCAAATTTCTAACACCATAAGGCTTGCCAATGATTGAACTTACAGCTGCCTTCCTCCCCCAAAAGTCTTTGGGAATTACAGCAATTTACTGGATAACTTTGCTTAGGGGAAAGTCATGTAATTGTGACAAGCCCAATACAAGTAGACCACATGGGATCAGCTTGCTGGAGCTAAAGACACCTGCAAAGAACTGATCTCAGCCGGGAGAATAACACACACATTACACATTCCTTTGGGTGGGGGTGGGGGACCAAGAGGGAAACAGTGGCCAGAAACAACTCTTCATATTTACTATGAGCACCCTTTAAAAAGAAATTCACTTTAAGGCTCACAAATTAATATTGAAAATAATAAATCAGAATCCATTCAAAACCAAGAGATGAATCCGAAATGTCTAATGAAAAAGTAGAGGTCAGTGGTTTGTTCTTGCTAGAGTAGGTAGCTGACTCTGCTAAGAAGTACCCTCACAAATCAAGTTTACAGGTAAATATGCAATTCTTCCACATAAGAACTCAAACAAATTAAAACCCCAAATCTCTTTCCTGAAAAATGAATACCCTTATTTTTGTACGGGGACACACACACACACACAAAAATCTCTATTTGCTACCCCTCCATACTAGCATCACAAATTTAACATTTCCAAACTTAAATCAAGAAGGCAAATGTCATTAAGTCTGGTAACAAATGATCAGTATAGTGGAGGAGTGGCACCCAAGTCAATCTTCATAGAACTTAATGTTTTCCCTAGAAATGAAAATTTTTGCCAAAAAAGGGCCATCATCAAATTCCCTGGGCAGATATTTATGATATATGGTCTCCCCTTAGGCTTTTTTAAAAAAAAGAATAGTCTCAGATAGTTAATCAGTATACAAATTAGGGTTGACCAATCAGTATACAGATTGGAGTGACCGAAAACATGAAGAAATTTACACTGAAGCCGGAATCCTTGGTGGACTTTGTCAAGAGGCAGGGCATCTCTCAATCATGCTCAGGGTAACTAAAGCACTTACTTATCAAGCTGGTGAGACAATGTAATTATTTTGCCCTGGGTAAAGTTATAGTGAAACTATCAATAGCGTCCTCGTGTAAGCTGTTCAGACCGCAATGACACAGATACAGTCCAGTCTGGGAGCAACTTCCCCGAAGACGCTTTATTTCCCATCTTGTCGAATGCAGGGAAGAGTGAGACATTTCCCTAGTATTCCAACCTGAGGTAACAGGTTCCCTCTACCTTCCCTACCCTCGGAGTGTGTAGGAAACACCAGCTCATGCCCTCCGAGACAGGACCTCCGTTAAGGATTGGGTTTGACACGTTTTTCTCCTTCTAATACAGAGGTGAGCATTCTGTTTTATCAAGGGACAAATTCCACTCGCCTTCCAGAAAACCGGTGGGGTGTTCCTTTCCCTGAGAGCCAGGCTGACAGTGACTTTGGGATTCTGGGGGCCCTCCGGCGGAGGGCGCAGGGTGGGGAGGGATTTGACCCAACAATGCTCGGGCGCGGGTCCGAGTTACCTTGCAGCGCGGCGGCATCGGCCGCCTCCAGGTCGCGGTAGATGTGGCGCACCATGCCCGCCGTCTCCTCGTTGCTCTGCGTGTTGATGTCCCAGAGCACCAGCAGCGCCCGGCGCCGGGCGAACTCGAGCGCGAAGAGGCGGCCCAGGCCGCTGCCGGCGCCGGTGATGAGGCACACCTGGCCGGCCACGCTCTTCTCCTTGGGCCGCACCAGCCAGCGCGCCGCGGCCAGCACGAACGCCCAGAGCACTTTGAAAGTGACCACGAAGAACTCCACCACGATGTTCATCGCGACGTCCGGGACCCCGCGCCCCTGTCCGCACCCGCCCCGCGCCCGGCGGCCCGGCGGGGCCCTGGTCAGAGCGGCGGGGACGCGGAGGCTGCACCCCGCGCCCGCCCTGGGGTGCCCGCGGGGCCGGAGCGCCGCGCCGCTCGGCGCCTTGCGGGGTCACTCCCGCCCCGGCTCTGCGCGCTGGCCCGGGCTGTGCCCGCCGCAGCTGCCACCGGCTCGGCGCCTCCTGCCGGCGGCCGCCCGCGCGTCCCGGAGCGCCCGGCCGGCCGGTCCCGTGCAGCGGCGGTGACAGCCGCGAGTTAGGCGACGCGCGCTGCCCTCATGGCCAAGCCGCCGCCCGCGCGCCCCGGAGCCGCGCCGGCTCGCTGTCCCCCGGGGAGGGTGCGCGGCGGAGACCGCACGGACCCGCGCGCCGCCGCGGGAGTTGACAACTTGACCCAAGTTGCCAGGGGTGGGCGAGGGGTGCGGGGCGGCTCGCTCGGCGCACAGGGCGCTGCCCCACGGCGTGCAGCTGCCCCTGCGGTCGCGCGTCCCCCTGCCCTGCACTCCCCGCGGCTGTCACTCGGGCGCCCGGCTCCGCCGCGCAGCGCCGCCTGCAAATTGACGCGCTCGGGGCCGGCTGCGAGCGGGCTCCACGCTCCGCGCTATATAACCCGCGACCGGGAAGCGCCGGCGGCGGCATCGGCTCGGCCCTCCCTCCGCTCGGCCCTCCCCGCCCCGCGCACCCCGCCCCCGGCCCAGCCCCCCGCCCCCGCCCGCCGGCCGCCAGCCGCGCGGGGCAGCCCCGCTCGCAGGGCCGCGGCCGCAGCTCCAGCCCGCCTCGCACCTCCCCGCGCGGCTCTCGCCCCCTGCCCTGGGTGGTCCCTGCCTCCGCCTGCCGGGCTGCGCGGTCGGCGGAGCCCCGGCCATACTCCTCCGGCCGTCCGGTCCTCGCTCTTCCCGGTCTTGCCACTTTGGTTAGGCAAGGGACTCGGGACGGCCCGCCCGCCGGCCCGCGATCAGGCGCTGCTGAAGACAGCCCCGCAGGCTGGAGGGACGACGAGAAGGACCTCGACAGCGCGGCCTCGGGGGCGCCGGAGCCCGTGCCTACGAGTGGCCGGGAGCGGCCCAAAGCGACTTCGAGTCGCAGCTAGCCTCTCGGGACGTGGTCCTAAAGGCGCTTATTTTCCTGGCTGGAATCACCCCCGCGGTGGCTGCCTACAGTCCCGGCCAGGCGTCGCCCACCGGGCGGGCGGTGAAAGTGGTGCATGCTGGGACTTGTAGTTCTGGGAGGCGTTTTACAGCCTGGAACTGGAGCTAATCGTGTCAACTCAACCTAGGGACGAGGACCTCTAGCCGTCAAAGTGTCAGCACTTTTTGCTCTTGGATTTAAAAGCCCAAAGAGTGCATGTCCCCAGTCCCCCCGCACACAACTTTTGCCGAAAGTTGCTTGGAAGAGATAAAAGTCTAGCAGTTCTTAGTTTTCTGTCCGCAAGGCGCACTCTCAGTTCTGGGTTCTTTTCTGGCGTATCCTAGGACACCTATAAATCGTGGGGCTTCGTTTTCGCAGTCTTTAAGTGGGCAGTGCGCATGCGCCAACTTCCTCTTTTTCCGGCTAGAACCATGGAGGTTGCCGAGTAAGTTGCTCCTCGTCCTCTGGAGAATCCTTTTCCATCCCCGAAACTAGAGGCCTTTTGTCTCACATTTTCTCTATGTGGCTGTAGCTTCTACCCTTGCCCACTTATATGTGTATTTATGACGCCATCGGGGAATCCTAGACTAGGATGGGATGCGGGCGGCCTTGGGGCGGAGGTTTTGTAAATAACCAGGAACGAAGTTTAAGAGCAAAATGTATGCGGAACCGGCCTCTTGGACGGAGGTCCAGACCTCGGTTGAAGGTTTTTCGGTGTAGACACAGAATTCTTGAACTGGGTGTATTCTTGGCTATTATTTGGTCTTGTAGTCTCCGCCGGCAGGCCGTTGCTTTCAACATGTGGAGCTTTGGACTTAAACCAGGGTGGGGATGGGATTGGGTTTTTGTTTTAAAATAATCTTAGGCCCCTTTCACTGAAAGTGAGTGTCTTGTAGGATTTTTTCAGTCCAGTACGTTTTGTTAGTTGTGCCATGTGTAGTCTTACTCATTTGGAGGCTGGGACTGAATCTGGTATAGGTCTACGTTTATTGTTAATGTCATCTTTGCGATTACCCCGTATGTGAAGGGTGTCTTAAAGGTGAAGGTTATTGGCGTGGGGAGAACTAAGATTTCCTGTGTTTTTCCACAGCAGTTTGCTAGGGTAGCTAAGATACCAATCAATAGAGCCATGATGGTTAACACTGTTGACTGCAAGGTGGGAGCAATACCCACCTTGAGGGGAGTTTGTTGAGTTATTGGTAGCATTTTTTGTTTACTAACGACAGAGAGAAGAAAAAGAAGGTCCCTGCGGTGCCAGAAACCCTTAAGAAAAAGCGAAAGAATTTCGCAGAGCTAAAGGTAAAGCGCCTGAGGAAGAAGTTTGCCCAAAAGATGGTAAGTGAACTTTGGGGAGGCAATTATATATTCGGTCTGTATGGCTGGGATTGAGAATGAAGTAAATGTTACTAGCTACACTTGTTTATCCTAATACTGCACCAAATAATTGCTCAGGGATTGGCATTGTGGCATTCTCAAGTAAATGTGGTGTCTGCTTATTTGGAACTTTATTGTATACTGTGATGAGAAAAAAGTTTCAAGAGAAAGATGAGTATTCTAAAGAATGGCTATACTGTTAATTGTGTTTGGGAGCTAAGATTCACCATTAAGTGGTAATTGGTTTTCAGCTTCGAAAGGCAAGGAGGAAGCTTATCTATGAAAAAGCCAAGCACTATCACAAGGAATATAGGCAGATGTACCGAACTGAGATTCGAATGGCTAGGATGGCGAGAAAAGCTGGTAACTTCTATGTACCTGCAGAGCCCAAACTGGCATTTGTCATCAGGATCAGAGGGTGAGTTCAGTTTTTATCCTGGATTTAAAGGGAACTTACAAAACTCCAATAAAATTTCATGTTAACTCTGGAATCATTGATTTCTTTTTTTTTTTTTTTTTTTTTTTTGCGGTACTAGGGATTGAATTCGGGCGTTCTACCTCCGAGCTACACCCCCAGCCCTATTTATTATTCTTTATTTTGAAACCGGGTCTCACTGAGTTAGGGAATGCCTCACTAGGTAGCTGAGGCTGGCCTGGAACCCAGATCCTCTGGTCTCAGCCTCCCAAATGCTGGGATTACAAGCGTGCGCCACCACACCCGGCTCTTTGGTGTGTTTTTATCTTTTGCGGTACTGGGGATTGAACTCAGGGGCATTCTACCTCTGCGCTACACCCCTAGTCCTATTTTTTATTCATTATTTTGAAACAGGGCTTCACTAAGTAGCTGAGGCTGGCTGCAAACCTGTGATCCTCCTGTCTCAGGCTCCTAAGTACTGGGATTACAAGCGGGCACCACCACTCCAGGCTTGTTTTTATTTTTATTTATTTATTTTTTGCGGTACTGGGGGATTGAACTAAGGGGCATTCTACCTCTGAGCTATACCCCCAGCCCTATTTTTTATTTTGAAACCAAGTCTCACTAAGTTGTGGAGTGCCTCACTAGGTAGCTGAGGCTGGCCTCGAACCTGGATCCTTCGGTCTCAGCCTCCCGAATGCTGGGATTACAAGCGTGCGCCACCATGCCAGCTCTTGTTTTTATTTTTTAAACAGTCTCACTAGGTTAATGAGAGTCTTGACTACTTGCTGAGGCTATCCTTGACCTTAAGATCCTCCTGTCTTGGCCTCCTAAGAACTGGGATTACAGGGGGGGGTGTCATTTTAAGGGTTTAGTTGCAAGTTCTGCCCAAAGCTTATCCACTCAGTAATTGGACGTGGGAAGCAGTTGATATTCTGTTGACTTAAGTGTGCTATTTAGGAGTAGGTTTGTATCAAAAAGTTGGAGAGAAAGCAAGTTGGTAGAAGTGAAAGTTAACTAGAGAAAGAGAAAACAGCCTGTGTCAGGTCTTTGTAACACGATAGTATTCTTACCTCTTTAAGTGGACTTCTGTGTTGTCTTTATGGCTTATTTCCTGTCCATTATTAAAAACTCTGTAAAAGCCAGGTGAAATTTTTTTGGTCTTCTTTTTCTGCAGCATCAATGGTGTGAGCCCAAAGGTCCGCAAGGTGTTGCAGCTTCTCCGCCTTCGCCAGATCTTCAATGGCACCTTCGTTAAGCTCAATAAGGCTTCCATTAACATGCTGAGGATTGTGGAGCCATACATTGCGTGGGGGTGAGTCTGGTTTTTTTTTTGCTTTGCTTTCTCTTTTGCCAGTTGACTGTACTACAAGATGGGTTTTGTCTTGGGGGGAGGTGCTTTTTTGCAGTGCTGGGAATAGAGCCCAGGAGCATTCTGCCTCTGAGCTTCACCCCCAGCTCTATTTTTTATTGATTTCTTTTGAAGCGGGGTCCCACTAGGTTACTGAGGGCCTTATTAAGTCGCTAAGACTGGCCTCGAACCTGAGATCCTCCTGTCTCAGCCTCCCAAATATGGGGATTACAGGTGTGCTGTTGTAACAGCAATAATTGTACTCTTTAATGATTTATGTCTGCTTTTCATATTTTAGGTACCCGAACCTGAAGTCGGTAAATGAACTAATCTATAAGCGTGGCTATGGCAAAATCAATAAGAAACGAATTGCCTTGACAGATAACGCTTTGATTGCTAGATCTCTTGGTAGGTTGTTCTGGCCTCTTGTGATCCTCCATTTCTTACTGTTACAAACATTGGCATAATTTGCTATTATCCTTAAGAAACTTTATGATAATTTCATTGGCTTGAATCTATTAATAGAGGTATGCTTATTTACTCTTTAACTTAAAGTTTTTAATAACTAATTTTTCAGGTAAATATGGCATCATCTGCATGGAGGATCTGATTCATGAGATCTATACTGTTGGGAAACGTTTCAAAGAAGCAAATAACTTCCTGTGGCCCTTCAAGTTATCTTCTCCACGAGGTGGAATGAAGAAAAAGACCACCCATTTTGTAGAAGGTGGAGATGCTGGCAACAGGGAAGACCAGATCAACAGGCTCATTCGGAGGATGAACTAAGGTGGGGGGTTGCTCCCTGAAGGACTTGAGTAAATCTGGAGATCCTGAATATTTACCATTAAATACTGAGGAGGGTTTCATTGGATTTTAATCAGTGCTCTTCAGTGGGGGGGAGTCTTTCTTAGTTACTCCTTTATTTAAAAATGGAAGCTGGGTGTCCTTTAACACAACTGAGTAGTTACTCCTTTATAACTGGTTTATGAGCTGGGCGTGGTGGCGCACGCTTGTAATCCCAGCATTCGGGAGGCTGAGACCAGAGGATCCGGGTTCGCGGCCAACCTCAGCTACCTAGTGAGGTACTCCGCAACTTAGTGAGACTCGGTTTCAAAATAAAGAATAAAAAATAGGGCTGGGGGTATAGCTCGGAGGTAGAATGCCCCTGAGTTCAATCCCCAGGACCACAAAAAAAAAAAATAACTGGTTTATGTTCATTTTAGCTGGCAGAGCGTTTTTTAATACTTTGCTTTTTTTTTTTTTTTCTTTCAGGCATCTACCATGATACTTTTGTAATTTGGTCAGTTAATAAACAACTTGCTTTCAAATCGAAATGTATTGGTGATTTTTGTTAGCCTGCCTCTGCCTTCCCCTAATTGTAGAGGTAAATCTGGGTGTATAAGATTCAGTCATAGCAAGGGCCCATTCCATGCAAAATCAGAGTCAAGCTTGTATATTGAAAAAAAAAAAGTTGAAGGCTTTTCTCTGAAGAAGAAAAAGTGATTTTAGTTTCAAATGGTTTTATGCCTGTATCAAAGGCATTTGTGTATGATTGTAGGAAATAGAAAATTTCAGTTTACCAAACAAATTTAGTTGCTGAAATTCCATATATAGGACTTGGACTTGCCTATGAACTACCATGTGTGTTATTTTCCTTTTTTTTTTTTCTTTTTTTTTTCAGTACTGGGGATTTAACCCAGGGGCATTCTACCTCTGACTTACAGCCCCAGCCCTATTTTTTTATTCTTTCTTTTGAAGCAGGGTCTCACTAAGTTGCAGAGGGCCTCACCAGGTAGCTGAGGCTGGCCTCGAACCTGCGATCCTCCAGTCTCAGCCTCCCAAATGCTGGGATTACAAGCGTGCGCCACCACGTCCAGCTTGTTATTTTCCTTTAACCTTCCATTTTTATGTTTTATATTTTCTGCCCAAATTTAGATGGGAGTTAGTAATTCTGTAATTCCGTTGCATGTTATAAATATGTGGAAAGAAATGAAATTTATGCCCACAGATGCAAATTATTTCAGAGCTTCTTAAGCACTTCTAAAATTAGCAAAAACTTGATTTCTTTTTATTTATTCATTTATTTTTTTGTGGTACTGGGTATTGAACTCAGGGGCATCCTACCTCCGAGCTATACCCCCTATTTTTTATTCTTTATTTTGAAACAGGGACTAACTAGGTAGCTGAGGCTGGCTTCAAACCCAGATCCTCCTGTCTCAGCCTCCCAAATACTGGGATTACAAGTGTGCACCACCACGCCTGGCTGAATTTTTTTTTAAGTGGTACTAGGGATTGAATTCAGGGGCATTCTACCTCTGAGGTACACCGCTACCCCTTTCTATTTTCCTCTTTGAAACTGAGCCTCTCTTAAGTTGCTCTTAAGTCTGGCCTGAAACTTGTGGTCCTCCTCTCTTGGCCTCCCAAATCCTGGGATTGCAGGCATGTGTCACCAAGCCCAGCTAGTTTTAGTTCAAATGTTAAGTGTAACATGAAGTACATACAATAAAAACAGTGGTTTCTTGCAGTTGATTGTGCCAAGGGTCTAATATTAAACAGATTTCCTATATTTTGGCTTTTGGCACTGTTACAGGAGAATCATGCTTTTTTTTTTTTTGCGGTGCCTGGGATTGAACTTGGGCATTCTACCTCTGAGCTATACCCCCAGCCCTATTTTTTATTCTTTTTATTCTTTATTTTGAAACAGTCTCCTTAAATTGCCGAGTGCCTCACTAGGTAGCTGAGGAAGCTGGCCACATGGATCCTCCGGTCTCAGCCTCCCAAATGCTGGGATTACAAGCGTGCATCACCACACCCGGCTGAATTATGCTTTTAATAATTAAAAAATCCTAAAAATTATATTAGGAATTTCTTTAAATTCTTTTTTATTGGTGCTGGAAGTTATTGCTCTTAGTTTCTTTAGGGACTGAATTCTGGAGAGATAACAGGGTGTTTGATAAAGTCATGTTTTTGTGTTAGGTGTTTTTTCAAAGATGCACTCCTTTCATGAACTGTTGGATCAGTGTAAATTAGTATATTAATCTCTAGGTGGAGCCAGAGAGTTTAAGTTTTGGAACTTGGCCCTTTGTTTTTTGCCATTAGTTAAATAAAAGTATAGCCTCTGGTTTTTGCACATCTACTGTTCTGAAGCATGTCTCAAAAGATGCCCAGTTGGCTTTCAAGTTTAAGAATAGTGAGGGTCATTCAATGGTATTTGCAGGATCGAAATCAGTAGTTGGGGTATAAAGTAGTATGGATAGCATCCTTGCTAACTACCTAGGTATGTGTGGGTGGGTGAATGAAATGTAGAAGTCTCTTGGGGTAGAAATAGCAGAAGTGGTACTTATATACAGGGTATTGGTAGTTGGCAAATGTTTTTTTATTTAGAGCAGTTCACAGCATAGTTGAGCAGAAAATAACAGGGTTGTCATAACCCCATTTCTGCATAATCTCTACCATCAGTTTCTCCATAACCACTCCAGTGGTGTGTTACTATCATTTGAACTTGACACATTATCACCCAAAGTACAGCAGTTTTTAGAGCTGCTATGGGGTAGGAAGATTCTGTAAGAATACCTGGGATGAAGAAATAGTGTATTGACTGCATATCTTTGTAGACACTTCTATTCTCATGGCCTGGAAATTTAACTTAGTCATTTTTTCTAAGTGGGACCAGAGAGTGGGGAAATATGGGAGGAACTACAGATATATTGACAGAGTTCTGAACTTTTGCAGAGGAATTAGAGCTAGACAGTTAAAGAGTGGGGATAGAAAAAATTATCTCCAAGCCACACCCTAAATTTTGAAAGTCTTATACCAGGTATGGTAGCACAAGGTTTTTAATCCCAGTACTTGAGAGGCTGAGACAGGATCACAGGTTTGAGGGCAGTCTTTTGGTTTTGGTTGTGGTCCTAGGGATGTAACCCAGGGGCATTCTACCTCAAAGCTACACTCCCAGTCCTATTTTTTTTTTTTTTTTTGCGGTACTGGGGATTGAACTCAGGGGCATTCTACCTCCAAGCTACACCCCCAGCCCTATTTTTTATTCTTTATTTTGAAACCGAGTCTCACTAAGTTGCAGAGTGCCTCACTAAGTAGCTGAGGCTGGCCGCGAACCCGGATCCTCCGGTCTCAGCCTCCCAAATGCTGGGATTACAAGCGTGCGCCACCATGCCCGGCTCCCCAGTCCTATTTTTAATTCTGTATTTGGAAACAGGGTCTCACTAAGTAGCTGAGGCTGGCCATGAACCTATGATCTTCCTGTCTCAGCCTCCCAAGTACTGGGATTACAAGCGCAACACCACGCCCAGCTTTCAAGGGCAGTCTTAACTTAGTGAAGGACCCATTTCAAAATGAAAAATAGGGAGCCGGGCGTGGTGGTGCACTCTTGTAATCCCAGCATTTGGGAGGCTGAGACCAGAGGATCCAGGTTCGAGACCAGCCTCAGCTACCTAGTGAGGCACTCTGCAACTTAGTGAGACCCTGTTTCAAAATAAAGAAAAAAATAGGGCTGGGGGTATAGCTCAGGTAGAATGCCCCTGAGTTCAATCCCCAGTACCGGAAAAAAAAAAAAATTGGGGGCTGGTGATCTAGCTCTGAGATAAGTTCAGTTTTCAGCAAAAGCAGGGAAATCTCCTTGGTCCCTCTTTCATAGGACTTTTTTTTTTTTGGAGGGCTGGTACTGGAGATTGGATCCAGGGATATCTACCTCTGTTACTTACACCCCCCAGACCTATTTTATTATTTATTTTGAAACTGGGTGTCAAGTTCCTGAGGCTGTCCTTAAACCTACAATCCTGTCTCAGCCTCCCCAATACTGAATTGTGTTTGAGCATACAGAACTAGCAATAGAAAAAAAGCTGCTTTTATGTCATCTTGATGGGTAAAACAAATATACAGGGATGAGTGCTACCATGATATAATAGGATGGGTAGTCTCTCAGAGCCCAGATCCACCAGATGATTTGACATCCTGTTCCTACTGTTTTTGACAGATGGGGTGTCAAAGCCCTCAAAACGCTTTTTTTCTCTTAGGCCAGGCTTTTTAAAAATCCTTACAGTACCTGACATACAGTAGGCACTTTGTTAAATGAATGTGTGTTTCCTACTGCTGTTGTAACAAGTTATCACAGCTTAAGTACTAAAATTTATTGTCATAACAGTTCTGGAGGTCAGAAGTCAAAAATCAGTGGGCAAATCAGACCTGTGTTCTGAAGAATACATTTCTTTAGATTTCCTGCCCCATGGTTTCTTCATCTTCAAGATACAATCTACTTCCATCTGTACATCTTTCTGGTTTTGTTTTTTTCAGTACTGGGATCAAACTCCCCTTAGTCCTTAGCACTTTTTTAATTTTGAAGTTGCTGAGAGTCTTGAAATGTTGCTGAAGCTGTCCTTGAACCTGCCATCCTCCTGTCTCAGCTCCCAAGTCCTGGGGTTACCATGGTGACCTTGGGCCCATAGAATAGCCCAGGATAATCTCAAGACCTTTAGGCACATCTACAAGACCCCTTGTTGCCACATAAGGTTCACATGTTCTAGTGTTAAGGACATAGAAATCTCAGGGTGGTTACTCGGCTTCATATCTGGTTCCCCAGGTACGTATATTCTTGCTCAAAAGTGGTAAGCTTCCAATGTAAGTGGTAGTTTTTTTGTCTGGAATGTAGCACCAAAATCTACCTGGATGCTTTTCACTCTGGGAAAAGGCCTTTCCTGACACATCCTATTTTTTCATAGTAATTCTTACAATCTGAAATTTCCTGTTTTTCTCAGCCATTCCCCAATGTAAGACTTGATTCTTAAGTAGAGTACCTGGTGCATTGTAAGCAAGTTGCTCTAAATTGAGTGCATCTAATCTCCATAGCCATTTAAAATTTTGAGTCTCCAGCTGCTAGCACGTTTTAGTCATTGGGTATTAGGTGATGGAATGGTGAAAGGAATGGGACCTGGAGCGTGGACTTACAGAAGGATTCAATGGTTTATAGTAATAGAACATGGTAAGGGAATACCGAGGATGAGAGATCATTTAGCAATAAGCATTTGGTCACTGCTGAGTGCTACTGTAGTCCTGTGTAGGTGGGTTGCATAAATTCAAAACTGGTGTTTGAGATGAGTCCCAGACTTTACCTCTTGTGTTTTTAGTGTGGTTTTTAATGTGCAGCCTAGTTCTGTTAGGCAATATCACTATCTCTGTTTTTTTTTTTTTTTTTTTTTTTTTTTTTGCGGTACTGGGGGTTGAACCCAGGGGCATTCTACCTCCGAGCTACACCCCCAGCCCTATTTTTTATTCTTTATTTTGAAACCGAGTCTCACTAAGTTGCAGAGTGCCTCACTAGGTAGCTGAGGCTGGCCGCGAACCTGGATCCTCCGGTCTCAGCCTCCCGAATGCTGGGATTACAAGCATGCGCCACCACGCCCGGCTTATCCCTGTTTTTTAAATGAGGGGTTAATTTTGCCTTTTCCAATATTGCATTAAGTGATGGGCCAATATTAGAGTCCAGTTCTAATTTGAGTTGGTTTTCTTAACCAGAGGACCTTGAAAAGGTTAACATCAAGTGTGTTGAGAGTAGCCCCAGGAGCATGGGGTGGGGGCGGGATCTAAAGCCCTAACACTCAGTAGTACTAAATTTGCAGCCTTGGTGGGGGGTCAAAGAGTGAAAACAACATGATTTGACAAGAGTATTGATGCTAAATTCATGCTGTGCAAATCAAGGTACAAGACCTCCAAGCTGGGGAGTTGTACATCTAATCTTTAATAGAGCAACCTGGGCCTGTAATACCAATACTTGAGAGATTAAAACAGGAGGATCCTAGGTAGCAAGACACTGTTTCAAAATAAAAACTAAAATAGGGCTGGGGGTGTGCGGGGTTGTAGATTGCCTCTGGGGTTTAATCCCCAGTAGCAAAAACAGCAACCTGGAGAGCTGAGCAAGGAAGCCTTGTCACTTGAGATCCCTGGGCTAATACTTAAGGTTTATCTGGTTGTGCGAACAGATCTATAATCCCAGTACTTGGGGTTGAGACAGAAGGATCACAAGTTCCTCTCTAGCCTCTGGGTTCAATCCCCAGGACCCTTCCTCCCCCCTCAAAAAAGGTCCAGACACAATACTCAGGAAAGCCTGGATATTTTGAATCTAAAAAAATTTTCTTTATTTATTGCTGTACTGGGGATTGAACCCAGAGGCATTCTACCTCCGAGCTCCACCTCCAGCCCTATTTTTTGTTCTTTATTTTGAAACGGTCTCACTAAGTTGCTGAGACCTCACTAGCTGAGGCTGGTCACTAACCCGCCATCATCCTGTCTCAGCCTCCCTAGTACTGGGATTACAAGCGTGTGCCACCACGCCCGGCTGAAAAATTAGTTTTTGATAGAAGTGGATGTGCAAACTCCTCAGAAAGCTGAACTACATAACACCTTGGGGGACAGCCCACTCCTCACCATACCTTCAGCACCCCCATCCTGACAACAGAGCTGTTCACCCAGCCTTGTTTCAGCACCCCTCCCTCCTCCAGCTCCTCCCAGACAGTGGCTCAAGGGCGGTCCCAGCAACTTCCTGGCCCCATTCCCTAGCGGAGTCCTGGTGGCCCGCAAGAGCACAGCCGGGCCGCCCCAGGCGACGGGCGCCTAGCAACGAGCATGCTTCGAGCCCGAGCCAGCACCGCAGCGGCAGCTGCCGGAGCCGCAGGCCGGCGGGCCGGGCTGAGCGGCGGGTGCGCTGCGCTCCCGAGCGTCGCAGGGCTGCCGGCTGCAGAGCATGCGCGCCCAGGGAGCAGGGCCCATGCGAGCTCGCCGGCTGCCCAGCACCGCTGCCGAGGACAGCCCCGTAACGCCGGGCCCGGCCGGCGCTGGCTCCCACGCTGCCCGCTGCCCCCGCTGCCTTCCCTGCCAGAGCCACCGGCCTTGGTGCCACGAGCCAAGCATGAGAAGACGACCCTTCCCTCCTCGGTGGAGCTGCGGGGACCGTGAGTGGAGGAGCTGGGGTCTTGCCGGGTTAGGGCTGAAGGGAGGATGAGCCCCCTGCCAAAAAGGGGAGACCGGCCTGGGAAGTGCGAGCGCTGCACCAAGGGTTTTCTTGACGCACTCTGAGGACAGCGGCAAGAAAGGTCTGGGCATGCAGACCCGCCCCGTCGGGTTCTGGTACAGGCAAACACATCCATGCTTTTCGTGGACACACCTTTACGGTTCGCCTTCCACCCGTCCTGGAGGTTGTCAAGAGGACAGGGAGGAATGTTTACATACTTACTTCTTTGGCTACCATGTATCTCACTTTTTCCCACACTGAGCACCCAGCCAAGTGGACAAGACCTTGTAGGCTGACCCTGTTGATTAGATTGTCCTAACAGTTACTGCCAATATTGCTTTGTAACATTTCTAGTTAACGTGTGATTTGTGTATTACTTTTTTGAATATTAAAGATACTGAAAAATGATTGTGTAATACATAGGTAGATTGTTCTGTTGTACTGGTTATCTTTTCATCCAGCCGTTTTGGAGTCACAAACATCATGGAAACTGTAGAGGCTTTCTCCAGTCAAATGAAAACAATTCTAGGGTATTGTATTCCCTGAAGCACAAGAATCTCCACTTTTCAATTTCATTGACTATGTGTGCCTACGCACATGTGGGCTCATACTGCATAGTTACATTCTGTTAGAATTGTGTTTCATTGCCGGGCTTGGCACAGGCTTGTAATCCCAGCATTTGGGAGGCTGAGATGGGAGGATCTGGGTTCTTGGCCAGCCTCAGCTACCTAGTGAGGCACTCCACAACTTAATGAGACCGGGTTTCAAAATAAAGAATAAAAAATAGGGCTGGGGGTATTGCTCGGAGGTAGAAACCCCTAAGTTCAATCGCCAGTACCGCAAAAAAAAAAAAAAAAAAAAAAATGTGTTTCATTAAAAAAAAAAAACTTCTGACATTTACTTGTTTTTAAGTTCTTTATTACATTTTAAAAATTATGTTATAATACATTAGTACTACACATTGAATCAGCACAGAAATATAGGGAGTTAGAGGCAAATGCCCTCTTTGTTTACTAACACTGTGTGTGTGTGGTGCTGGGAATGGAACTCAGGGGCCTTCTACCTCTGGGCTACACCACCAGACCTGTTTTATTTTTTATTTGGAAAGTCTTGCTAAGTTGCTAAGAACCTCACCAAGTTGCTGAGGCTAGCTTGAACCTGTGATCCTCCTGTCTCAGCCTCCCAAGTACTGGGATTACAAGTGTGGGCCATCATGCCTGGCTTTTCTTCCCTTTTTATCTACTGCTGAAGTTAATTTAGTGTTCATCCTTCCATTCTTTTTTTCTTTTTTTTTTTTTCAGTCATGAATGGAATCATATAGATTATTTTTGAAAAATTGGTATTTTTTTTTTCACTTAAGATATGGAGAATGCCTTTCCTATCAGTTTGCTTAGGTCTGGCCTGAGTATTTCATAGTACAGACATATCACTTTATGTAACCATTCTTTTTGAGATTGGTTCTATTTTTTCCTATTGCAAATAATGCAACAATGAACATTCTTACACATAGGAACAGTTCTATAGAAGAAACTCCTTAAAGCAGAACTGCTAGGTCAGATGTATACATTACAATTTTTTTTTTTTTTTTTTTTTTTTTTTTTTTTTTTTTTTTTTTTTTTTTTTT
>PVLC010008467.1:0-58112 GCA_004027655.1 Graphiurus murinus | reverse complement strand
GTGTGTGTGTGTGTGTGTGTGTGTGTGTGTGTGTGTGTGTGTGTTAGGAAGCTTTCAACTTCTCTCTTCCAGTTATGTGCCAAATGTATAAGAATCTATTGTGAACTATAGTCATCTACTGCACCATAATACCCTAGGACCTAATCTTCCTATCTCACAGTATTCAAATACTTATTTTATGATCTCCCTCTATCCCCTATATCCCCCTTTAACTAACAAAATTCTCTAGTGACCATTATTTTATTCTTTACATTTTAAAAAAAATTTTAGGTACTGGGGATTGAACCCAGGGGCATTCTACCTCCGAGCTACACCCCCAATCCTGTTTTTTTTTTTAATTCTTTATTTTGAAACAGAGTCTCACTAAGTTTCAGAGGCTCTCACTAAGTAGCTGAGGCTGGTCATGAACTAGGATCCTCCTGTCTCAGCCTCCCAAGTACTGGGATTACAAGCATGTGCCACCACACCTGGCTTATTCTCTACTTCTAAGAGATCAACATTTTTAGCTTTTTCATATGAGTGAGAACATATGAAACTTTTTCTGTGCCAGGATTATTTCAGTTCCTTCCATGTGGCTGCAAATTACAAGCTCCTGTTTTTTTATGGCTGAGTAATATTCCATTGTGCTTATATACTCCGTTTTCTTCATTCATTTTAGTTTGTTAATGGATTCCTTGCTTGATTCCTTATATTGGTTTTTACCAACAGTGCTGCAATCAACATGGGAGTGCAAGTGTCTTTTGATTATATTAATTTAATGATCATTGCATATATGTATATATATATATATATCATAGAGAGATAACTGAATTATTTGGTAGTACTATTTTTAATTTTGAGGAAAGATCCTCTTATTCTTAATTTAATGTTTCTCAAATTTCACCATACAATCAAGCTTTAATTCATCAATATCCAGACATTAATTAAGCACCCTCTATATACCTCATCCTATTGCAGACATAAAAGATTTACTATTAGAGAATGCAGGTATATAATAATACTATAGGTTTATAATCCTTTTCAACTTTCAAAGCACCAAACATATACTTGCGAATTTAAATTTGGGTCTACAAACAAATCTGAGAATTAAGCATCCTTATTGTATCAATGAGAAAACATTTAAAGAGGCTTAAGAGAACTCAGGAGATGGTGAAAACCAGGACTTGAAATCAGATACTTGACCTTAATAATTTTCCAAGCAGCCAAAGAGACAAAACATAAATATGTGAAATAATTTGCAAGTTGTAGATCATACCACAATACATTATTTTAACTCATTTCTGTATTATTTAGAAAGTTCCATCCATTGAGATATTTCTCAGTAGAGGTGTCCAATGGATAGCTGAGCCTGGACAGAAGGGATAAAGGGGTGGGGTCCACCACATGAAGAGAGCAACAGAAATCATAGAAGTAGATGTGTTTGAAGTTGGCCCTTTCACCAACTGCCGTCATTTCATTCATGGTATGAAAGAACAATGAAGAGGTAGTGAAATTCTAATAATGAAGAGAGTTGCAAATCTTAAGCTACTTTCTTAAAGAAAGTCATCTGTAAAACAAAAATATACTGAGCAATTAGTATTTCAACAAAATCTTGCTGTACTGGATAGTTGGACCTTGAAATTTTCTCAGCTCTGTGCGAGCTTTGGGAATTATCCAACCCACAACTCCCCAGGAGCTGTTATTTGATTTATTTCACGGTATTTTAATCTACTTTTCCTTAATTATCAGCAAAATTTAAGGAACCCCCTGGGAAGATACTATGGTCTATTTTCACCCTCCTTCCCAAATTTATGGGTTGAAATCCTAACCCCTAAGTCAATGGTATTAGGAGGTGGGGGGCTTTGGGAGATGACTAGGTCTGGAGGGCGTATCTCTCATGAGTGGTATTAGTGCCCTTCAGGAAGAGGCCTCTGCAAGAGAATCTTTGTGCCTTCTACTATGCTATACCAGAGTGAGAAGTTACCATCAATAGATCAGAAAGCAGGCCCTTATCAGACATGGAAACTGCCAGCAATTTTATCTAGGATTTTCCAGCCTCCATAACTACAAGCAATAAAAGTCCTTTATGTGTAATGAACCCAGATTATGACATTTTCTCATAGCAGCTGACATGGGCTAAACCAGCAAGATCTCTGCCACGCTTTCTGTTTGTGGTCCCTTCCTCCACGGTACCCTTCTTATCAAATTCCAACATCAGTAGCTTCTAGTACTTCACTCTCTCAATTCAGCAAAACCATCACATCCTAAGCTGGGAGTGATGGTGTATACCTGTAACACCAGTACTTAGGAGGCTGGAATGAGAGGATCAAATGCTTGATGACAGCCTTAGCAAGTAGCAAGACTCTCACCAACCTAGTGCAACCCTGTTGCTTGGAGGTAGAATGCCCCTGGCTTCAGTCCCGAGTAACACACACACCAAAAAAAAAAAAAAAAAAAAAAAAAGAAAGAAAATCACCATCTCCCTGTGATCTAGGACATAAAATGACTCCCAGGAGAAGCCAAGATGCTTGGTAGTTTCCCTTCCTTTTTTTCCTTCCCTTAGGGAAGATACTATTAAACAGCCATTTTCCAAGGTCCATAGCCATTTCATATGTTTTACCAAGTATTGTAAGTGTTTATGGTGTGAGGGAAAGTTCACTAATGGGGTTCCAACATGGCCATGGCTTCGACATTCCCATGTCCTTTTGAAATGATACAAATCTGCTAAGAATGTGAAGATGATGTTGCTTGACATTTTAAAATTAATCACCTCTGTTAAGATTTTAAGTATAACCACCTAAAAAGTAGAAATGTAAAACAAGACTTCCAGCCCAGGGGAACACAAGACAAAGTGAGATACCAAAAAAAAAAAAAAAAAAAGAGAGAGAGAGAGTGAACATTCCAATAGTGGATGGAAAGAGGGAAAGAAAGTGTATGAGGATTCCAGTGCCAAGAAAGGACGTCAAAAGAACCAACAGATGGGACTGTTTACTTCTGACAATATAGAGATGATTGAGGTATTTGGAAAAAGACTTTAAAATAAACACTGGATGTTTAAAATTCTCCAATAGCCAAAGGAGGAACAAACATCATGGAAGAATTAGAAGTTATGAAAGATTAAACGTAGACATTAAAAACCATTAGAAAATTAGGACTGAAATAAAAGATTAAAAAAAAAGAATGGATTTGGTACATTGAAGAATGTACAGTTCCTTGGAAGACAGAACTGAGAGAAGCCACCAGGGTATACAACCCAGAGGGAAAAAGAAATGAGCAACTCTGAATCCCATCCACGTCCACTGAATTCTAGCCAAACACCTACAAAATATATAAACTCAGTTTGACTTAATTATAAAGAAAAGTTTACCAAAAAGGCTATCAGAGAGGTTGATTTTAACATACTTCTTTCAGAAACTATTTTGATTAAAAATAAGCAGATAGGACTGAATGATGTGATTTTCAAGTCTGATTGAACAAATGCCTTCAGAAACCTGGATGGAACAATGGGAAAGACCATAAGCCTGGCGACTGTACATCTCAGCCAGTGACTCCATCCTATTCCACTGGTAATTTGTCTATGCTTTTGTGAATGCTGCACTGTCTGAATTATAATTGCCTTAAAATAGGTCTTGAAATCTGGTGATGTGAACCCTCTGGCTTTTAAACCACCTTGATGAAATCTGAATAAAATACAGACTTTAGCAATTAATAATGTGTCAATATAACTTCATTAATTGTTATGCTAATGTAAGATGTTAATAATCAGGAAACTGGGTATAGGCTATATAGAGAATTCTATGTACTATCTTTGCAACTTTTCTGTATATCTAAAATTGCTCTAAAATAAAAAGTTATTTAAAAAATTGCTTACCTCATTTCTTTGTACCTACATATGAATTATAGAATCAGCTTGTAAGTTTCCATAATAAAGTTTCTTATTGTTTTGTTTGTGGTTAATTCAATTAAATCTTTGGGAAAATTTAGGGAGAACTGACTTATAAGGTACACTAGTACCTTATAAGCCATGAGTATACTCTATCTCTCCATTAATTAAGATTTTAAAAAATGTTTTTAGCAGGTTTTCAGTTTTCACTGCAGCATTCATCTGTTCAACCTGAAGTTTTTGATATTATTATAAATGTTATAAATGGCATATATATTTTTTGTTTGTTTTCTCTGTTTGTGACTGGTATATACAGATGCAATTGGACACTGTATACTGATTTTCTAGCCAAAAACTTGGTTATATTCACTTCTTAAATATATTATTTTGGCCTTAGAATCCTTTGAAATATTAAAGACCACAATCAAGTTATCTGTGACAAAATTATGTTACCTTTCCTTTCCAATCCTTATGACTTTGACTTATTTTCCTGGGTTTACTGCACTCGGTAGGACCAACACTCTAATATTCATTAGAAGCTGTAACAGATTTTTTTTAAATTGATTTTGTATCCTGCTACTTTGCTGAATTTTTAAATCAGCTCTAGAAGTCTTTTGGTTGAATTTTTTGGATCTTCTAAATATAGAATCATGTCATCTGCAAATAGAGATAATGACACTTTTTCTTTTCCTATTTGAATTTCTTTAATATCCTTTTCTTGCTTTATCACTATGGCAAGAGCCTTGAGAATTATATTGAAGAGGAGTGGTAGATTTTCTCTATGCCAACCATTAATCCACTGAAAAAGAAATTCGGAAAACAATTCCATTCACAATAACCTCAAAAACAATAAAATACCTAGGAACAAATCTAACCACGGAGGTAAAATATCTCTACAATGAAAATTATAAAACACTAAAGAAATTGAAGATCTTAGAAGATAGAAAGATCTCTTTTGCTCTTGAATAGGCAGAATAAATATTATCAAAATGGTCATTCTACCAAGTGATCTACAGAGTCAATGCAATCCTTATCAAAATACCAATGTCATTCTTCACAGATGCAGAAAAATCACTCATAAATTTCATTTGGAGAAACAAAAGGCCCAGAATAGCCAAAGCAATTCTCAGCAATAAGAACCATGCAAGAGATGTCACAATTCCTGACTTCAAATTATACTACAGAGCTATCATAATAAAAACAGCATGGTATTGGCACATACACACACACAAACATACACTCACACACTCACTCACTCACATACATACACACACACAAAAGAAAACAGACACATAGACCAATTGAAGAGAATAAAATGTACAGACACAAATCCACACACTTATAGGAAATTGGTTTTTGACAAAGGTACCAAACACATAGGTTGGAGAAAAGACAGCCTTTTCAACAAATGGTGTTGGGAAAACATTTGTAGAAAAGTAAAATTAAATTTCTACCTCTCACTCTGCACAAGAGTCAACTCAAGATGGATCAAAGACCTGGAATTTAGTCCAGAGACTTTGGAATTACTATAGAAGGGCATAAGTCCAACACTCCAATATGTAGGCACAAGTAGACACTCTCAGAAAACCAAAAAATAATTAGGGAATGAGATGGCATTAAACTAAAAATTTCTGCTCAGCAAAGAAAAACATCAAGAATCTAAAGAGAGGGCCTACACAATGGCAGAAGATGTTTGCCAGCTATTCTTCTGATAGAGGACTAATGTCTAGAATATACAAAATACTTAAAAGATGTAACACTAAAAAATAAATAACAGAATCAAGAAATGGGCAATTGAACTAAATAGACACTTTACAAAAAATAATTAAAAATGACCAATAAAAACATGAAAAAAATGTTCAACATTATTAGCAATCAGGGAGATGCAAATCAAAAGTACACTGAGATTCCATCTAACCCCAATCAGAATGGTAATCATCAAGAAGTCAAACAATAATAAATGCTGGCAAGGATAGGAGAAAATAGCAACTCTTCTACATTGTTGGTGGGATTGCAAATTAGTACAGTCACTGTTAATATCAGTGTGGAGATTCCTCAGAAAATTTAGAATTGATCTACCATATGATCCAGCTATATCACTCTTTATTATCTTTCCAAAGGGACCAAAATCAGAATATTATAGTAACACATGCATATCCATGTTTATAGCAGCTGAAATAACAATAACAAAATTATTAAATCAATCCAGGTGTTTATCAGCAGATGAATGGATTACAAAAATATGGGTTATACACACAATGGAATTCTACTCAGCAGTCAAGAAGAATAAAATAATGTAATTTACAGGAAAATGGATGAACCTGGAGAACATTATGTTGTTGTTGTTTTTTCCCAGGTATATTTTATTTCTTTTTCTTAATTGGTGCACTGTAATCATACATCTTTGTTAGGTACAAGAGAGCATTATGTTAAACGAGATTATCCAATCACATAAAGTGAAGGGTCGTATGTTTTCTCTCATTTGCAGAAGCTAGGGAGTAAACAGGATACCAGAGAGATTTCAGATAATGGAGGAGAAACTCCAGTGGATCCAGAGAGATAGTCTAGGGGATGTGGGGGCGGGAATCAATGAAGGAATCACTTCCATTGATATCGTGTACATATGTGAGAATAACAATATCAATCTCAATATGCTGTATAGGGAAAAGGGAGTGGGACAGCAGCTGGGGGAAAACTCACCAAGTACTATGTGCATGTATGTCACTACCACTAAGAAATACATTATAATGTGATACTATAATGCACCAACAAAAGTATATATAAAAAGAAGTGGTAACAGCATAATAAGCAAGATTAGCCAGTCTCAAAAAAATGAATAGTTGTACATGATCTCTAATTTGTGGAAGCTAAGTAGAAATTGGGAAACAAGGGTAACCTCAGATCCTCAGATCCTCAGATAGATAATCAGAGACTCCAATGAAGTGATGGAGGGGATTTAGAGAAGAAAGGAGGGGAATAGATATGCAGAGACAGCAACAGTTGAAACAATGCTATGGGTATATGTTGAACTACCAATGCCAATCTTAAGGACATGGATAGGGAAGAGTAGGGAGGGGTGGAACCTGAAGAGAATGTTCCATAAGTTGTGTGCATCTATATTTCCATCACTCTATACTTTAGTTTGATATATAGTTACAATGCACCAATAAAGGGGAAAAAGGTGGTAACAGAACATCTCTATCTTGTTCTCAAACTTGGGGGGAGCACTAAATATTTCAACATTTAATTCTTGCTGTACAGGTTTAGAACTAAGTATTTATAATCAGAGTTTTTTGTGCTTGTCTAGAATTAAGATCGCAGAAAGGTATTCAGTTCTTTGAAATGTTTTTTTTCTACATCTATTGATATTGTTTCTCATTTCTTTTATCAGTAAATTGATTGATTTGTGTGCTTTCTTGAATTAACCCAACTTACAGATTAAGGTATAGAATCCTTGTTTATATACTGCTGAAATCTGCTTGCCAATATTTTGTGTAGGATTTTTACTTTTATGGTCACAGGCTATAACTTTCCTTGCTTATAAAATATTTGTCATGTTTGTGTATCAAGGATATATAAAAAGAATCATCAAGTACACTTTTATTTCTACTTTCTAGAAAAGCTATATATGATTTATGTTTTATTTTCTTTATGTATTTGAAAACCATCTGGTCCTTTTGTGAGGCAAGTTTTAAATAAAATGTTCAATTTCTTAGACACTAGAATATTCAAGTTTTTAATTATTTATCTCTCATGCATAGTAACTTGCATTTTTTGAAGAATTTGTCTTTTTAATCCAAATTGCCAATTGTATTTTCATAAAGTAATTGTGTGTGTGAATTTGTATGATCTGTAGTGCTATCTCCTCTTTAAGACCAAATATTGGTAATTTACCTTTTTCCTTCTCTTTTTTATTTCTTTATCAGTCTTGCTACATGTTTATCACTTCTTTAATTTTTCCAAAATAAAACAATCTAAGATTATTAATTATATTATAATTTAAACATTGATTTCTGTGCTTATCTTTGTTAGTTCCTTACTTTGCATTACTTTCAGTATAAATTGCTATTCTTTTATACTTATGTTTTGAGATAGCACTTGAATAATTACTTATCAGGCTTCATTGGTTTCTGATAAATTATCTGATGCCCAAAATTTTGCTACATTCCTTTGTACTGCTTTAAGTTCAAGTGATAAATCATGATAGACTGTAATTTCAATATTAGTTGTATCAAAATATTTTCTAATTTTGGTTTTGATTTCTTCTTTGATATATTGATTATTTAGAAGTATACTTCTAAGCCGGGAGTGGTGGTGCAGGCTTGCAATCCCAGTACTTGGGAAGCTGAGACTGGAGGATCTGGGTTTGCGGCCAGACTCAGCTACTTAGTGAGGCTCTCTGCAACTTAGTGAGACCCTGTTTCAAAATAAAGAATAAAAACTAGGACTGGGGGTATAGCTCAGAGGTTGAATGCCCTGTGTTCAATCCCCAGTACCTCAAAAAAAAAAAAAAAAAAAGAAGTATACTTCTAAATTGTTTCCATCATCTTTTTGTCATTGATTTCTTGGTTATTCACATATTTCTTATTGGTATTAGAGAATAAACTTAATAATTTCAACACTTGGATTTTGTTAACACTTCTCACTTCTCTTATAACCTAACATTACAATGCATGTTGGAAAATGTACCATGTGAAAATAAAAACAATGTCAATGTGGCATTATTTGACCTATGTCCTACATATGACAAATAGGTTGTTTTGTTTCTTACATCTTTCAGATCTTTATCTGGGTGCGGGTCATAATTTACTTGATCTATCAGGTATTAAGAGAAGTATGCCAAAAATTTTATCATGGTTGTAGGTTTATTAATTTGTTTAGTTCTTCTCTTAGTTATTAAATATTGTTGTTCGAATACATTGAAGTTATATTATTGGATCCTTATAGATTTAGGGTTTTATCTTCCTACTGAAATGACCCCTTTCTAATAGAAAATTTTCTCCATACTTCCTATAATGCTTTTTGACTATTTTTTCAGTTATTAGCATAGCTATATTAGTTTTCTTTTGGCTAATATTTATATATATGTTATTTTCCATCCTTTTATATTTCAATTGTTCTATGTTTATATTACCTTTTTTTCTTAAAAGTACCATAGTTGAGATATTTTCTTTGTAAAAAATTCAATATGACATTTTTTCTTTTTCTCAAAATATTCAGTCCATTATCTAGTTATATGGATTTATAGATACTACGATGTATTCATGTAATACTATTAATATATAATAAATTAATGTTTTATATTGTTTTCTTTCTTGATTGCCTTCTTTTAGAATAATCAATTTCTATTATTATACTACTATGCTGTTAATTTATTAGTTATACATTACTATTTTTAGTCTAGCAATTATAGCTTACATTTTTAAATTACTTCACTCTAATAAGATTATTCCTTTTACCATTTGACTTAGTTTGCAAACTTAAAACACATTAGGTCTCTTTATTCCCTTCTACTTTGCATCATCTTTACCAAACATTTTTCTTCTTTATCTTAAACTTGTTATTTTCTGTACCATTGTTAGTTTTTCACATTTGCCCAGTGTTCTTCATTTCAAATTGCTTCATTTCCATTTTCTTTGCTAGAATAGTTTTTGTTATTTCCAAAACATCTCCTTTGGTACATCTTTTGGTATATGCCTGTTTATGGTCAATTCTCTCAATTTTTGTTTAGTTGGGGAAATATTTAATTTCCTTATATCTTTTGGAAGGATTTTTAACCGGGTTCAAAATATTCACTTGGCTGTTATTTCTTTGGTTATTTTTGTGTTCAGTTCTTCTGGAGTTTGATATGATGTACCTACATCTGCTTTCTTTTTCTTTGTGTTTATTCAGTTTTTGGTTCACTGAGGTTTTTGGATTTGTGGATTGATTGATTTCATTAACCTTGGAAAATTCTCCACAATTTTGTCTTAGATTTTTGCACCTTCCCTCTTATTTCTTTTTTTTGGGGGGAGTCCAACTAATTAGGTGTCAGAAATTTTGAGAAGATCTTACACTCTTGTTTGCTCCTTTTTGTTTTGGTGGGTTGTTTAAATATTTGTACAACTGTGATATCTTCCATTGACATCTTTGAATTCAATTCTGAAGTCTTCTGCTATGTCCAAATTGCTATTAGGATGATCTACCATATTTTAAATATCAGATATTGTATATTGTATTTTTCAGTTCTAGAATATATTTTTCTTTATATATTCAAATACTCTGGTGAAATTCTTTATTAGTTCCTCTATTTTGTTAATCATTCCTTCTATTTCCTTTAAAATATCAGTCGTAGTCATTTTGAAATTTATTACTTGCTAACTCCAGTATCTCAATTGTTTTTTTCCTTGTTATTCACATCTTCTTGTTTCTTAGCATGCTTAACAATTCTGAATATGCTATATAGTGTGTGTGTGTTTGTGTGCATGCACACGTACATAGACATATACATAGTTTAGATGCTCCAAATAACATTGCTAACTTTCATGAAAGAACAGTCACCCTTTCTTCTCTGAAGGCATTGAGTGGGAGGTTAATTACTCAAATTCAATCAAACTGAACTGAATTTCTACACTGAAATTTTTGCTAAGATCAGTATACATCAGATTTGTCCCTGACTCCAGAACCACATAGTTCAGGACTTTTAATTTAGAATTTGATGGGCCTTTTTCCTCTACTATGAAAGACTAAGCATTAATTAATGTTGCTTTCAGAGGTTTTTAAGCTAAATATTTAGCTTCCCCATCTTCAGATTTTTCAAATATGTTTAAGACTGACAAACCATACACTTCTGGGCTCAAGCCTTTCAGTGTTGACTCTTCAACTTCAGGTGATCACCAAAAACTTTGTCATTTTTCTGTCCCCTGTAGCAGCCTTCTACCATGGACAAAGCCTGGATTCCAAGCCTCTCTCTATACCCAAAATCAATGCAAAGTAACCATGAGGAAAAGCAGTTAATTTACTCTCTTTCTAGGACATTCAATCCTGCCTATTTTGTTTTCCAGCCAACTCCCCTTGGTAGCTTTTTTATTTTAAGCCCTAGAAACTATAGTTGTTTTAACTCTAACATCCAGAATCATTAGGGCTTAAAAGCTTTTTTCCACATGGTCTGAAATTCATCAAGTGTATTATAAAGAAAAATCACCATATATTTGAGGCTCCTTAAGACACCAATTCCATTCACTTTAGTCCCATGAGACCACTAAGAACTTTGCTAGTTTTTCTCTGCCCAAGTAGTGGCTCTCTGGTCCTGAACCTGTAGCCCACACTTAGACTGGACGCATCCTCCCTAGAAACAAAGCAACCACGGATCATCACTTCCCTCTGAAGGCTTACACTTCCTGAAAATTCAGCCCAGCCAGTCCTCATTGCTCCTAGAACTTCCCGATGCTTTATATGATGTTTGTATTTTATCTGGCTTTCCTAATTGTTATCAATCAGAGCATGTTACTCCCATGACAATGTACATCATTCTCTCTGTATGATGGTTTATGAAAAGGATAATGGAAAAAGGCATAGTGATGTATAGTAGCTATTAATTCAGGATTGAGTAGGGTGGCTAGTTGTTCCATTTTTCTGATTTTATACATCTCTCAAAATAAGACACATAAGCAAAATTGGCTACATATGAAAGCATAAATCATTGAAGCAAGAAAGAAAAACAATGCAATTGTTAAACAAAAAGCATGGATAGGAGAAATAACTTGGAATGTTTTATAGAATTGGATAAATATGGTTGACAAAATTGAGTACTTCAAAATAGCTAATAGAGATCTGATTTTGATGTTCCCAGCACAAAAAATGACAAATGTCTGAGGTGATAGACATGCTGATTACCCTGATCCAAGCATCACACATTGTACACAGATACTGAAATTTCATTCTGTATCCCATAAATATGTACAGCTTTTCTGTATCAATTAAAAATTAATTTAAAAAGAAGGATTTAAGGCAAAACCAAAACTAAGACAATAACAAAAAGCAACTTTACCCACTTATGGAGACCAAAAAAGAATCAGTACTGGTAATCAAAGGTGTATAAAGACTAGAATCCACTTTTCATGAGGGAAAAAAAAGGTGCAATTTCTTACATTGACTAAAGAGCATAAGGAGGCTTGCAAAGCTCAACCTTATCTAGAAAAACTGATAAGGAAAGTGGTTCTTCTATACTGGTAGACTAGTACCTGCATAGTATGATTGGAAAGCCCAAGGAGGTTCTGACCCTGATCCCTTCACATTTGTCTACTATGAGAGTGTCCTCTTCCTCAGCATCCAGATATCTCACCCGTGAAGTCAATGCTTTCGGTTGTGGACCTTAAGCATATGGACTGTTGAAATCAAACCACCCAGATACAATACCTATCCCTTCTTGTATTAGTACAAAGGGTTTTATTTGGTGCGGAAGGCCGACTTCGCCAGCTTGACCTAATTAACACAGGATATATAAAATTAGCATTATCTTCTAGGATAATTGGAAAGACATGAAAAGTCTAAAACTGAGAATCATCAGACTAGAAATTTATGGATACAAGAGGGTATGGGACGAATGTAGTCAATAAATCTCTACCAGTCTCCACCTGTGTGTCCAACCTTATGCAGCAAGCTGGAAAAGTGGACAATGTTACCATTATCCCACTGAATATTCATTCTACCCCCCTCCTTTTTATTTATAGAATTTTTATTTTGTTTACATGGGGGAGCCATGTGCACAGATAAAATGCCTGTCCCAAACTCGCTTATAGCTTGGGGTGAACCAGGTAATACAATTGTGACCACAACTTATGAGGAAGTTCCCTTTTTTTTCTGATTAAAGAGAGAGATTCAGCTGGCATATGCCTTATTCCTCTATTTAATCCTTTTTCCACCTAGAGTATGGTTCTGATGTCTTCAGGGAAAATAGTCATTTTGAAAAACCATACTAAAGCCAAAGATATTTCCTTGAGCAACTGCACTGTTGCTGAACTGCCCATCTCCAGATTTCTTGTAACGTGCAAAACATAAACGCACTGAGGATGATTACGTGCTTCCGGCAGCTAAGTGCAATTCCAACTGATGGCAATGGGAGAATGTTAAAGGTTTTCAATGAGCTTGCATTCTAGTAGAGTCTCTGGAAATACAAGGAAAGACATTTCAAAAATGAGGATTGGTTAACTGCCACAAGGAAAACAAGCAAAGACAAAGGGTTCATGACAAAAACAAGAAAGAACAGAGCTTGATTATTGGGAGTTCACTTGGAACATTGAGTCTTTTTGTAGCCTATTCTTAACACACTATGGAATTCTTTGAAATCATCTTCACTATTTATACCCCAAAGTCCTTCTCAGCCTAGCATGATGACTTCTGATCTTTATCCCTTTCTACCCCAAAGCTTGCTCAAAATCATCCTGAACTGGACCTCCTCTTGCTTGCCCTCCTCCCCTCACTTACAGAATCCATTCTCTTCTCCTCTGAGGATAGCTCTCTTCCTTTCCAATATAAGCCAATCAAAATTAGCTGAGTGGCTTCTATATTTTCCTCTATCCATATCTGTGCAAAACCCCAGAAACAAAATGAGCAAAGCCAAAATTATCTTTGTCGTGAAAAGGAAGGTAAGAACCATTAACATCACCTTTACTATTTTTAATCACGCAAAGATATGCACATCTCTCTTCCTTTAACAACACAAAGAGTCCAGGAGAATCGTGTTCAAATAAGGCTTGCTGTGATGAGGGCCAATTGTCAAGTGGCATGCTGGCCCACCCCTTTAGCTTGGCTAAACTATCACTTGTATCATTCAGTCCCTCAAAGAGGAGCTGAATCAGCACTCTTCCTTTACAATCAACATGACTCAGAAAACTGCTCCAGTTACACACACAGCCCATCCAGCACCGCTTCTCCACACCTACCTGGGAGCTGGGGAAGCTCTCTCCCCTCCCCATGCTGGTCCTATGTCACTCTACCTGCCACAGGGCACTGGAAGCCCCCAATTCAGCCTCCTCTGAGCTCTGATGTCCGCATCCAAAGAAACAACTTCTACCTTTTAGTCAAGAGTGCCCTTGCTTCCCAACCCATGTCCCACATTTTATTTTTGGGTTCTGATGCCCTTTTTATTGTCATCTGTCTTTCATCAGTCTCCCATGGAGAATTCCAGCTACCAGTACTAACGACATTATACACAGTACCACCATTGATGCCAACATGAAATGGAAATACATATTTTTTTTGTTAGGGTGTATAAACTTCCTGGTTTAATGAAGCAGAGCTACGCTGAAAGTTTATCTAACTCAGCTTATAATAAGAAAATGCCTTGGTGCATGTGTTTGCGTTATAAAGTAAAGCTAAAATTAACACTTTTAAGACCACCTCCAACACACGAGTAAACCCTGTTATAAGCAAAAAAGAAAATCAAGGTAAAAGTTGATTAAAACACCAAACCAAATTAAATTTGATCTAATGGTGTTTACTTGTTTTAACATCTGGAAAAGTTTGGGCATACACTGCAAATATTTTTAACCTAATTTTAAAATAAATTATGCTTAGTTTCCACAGATGTATTTAAGTTAGATCCTTAAAGAAATCATTTTTTTAGTTTTTGTTTTGTTTCGTTTTGTTTGCATTTAGCAGGCAAGAATTTGGATCATAAGGTGCTAATGAAAAAATATCTAAATATCTCCCCCAACAGGTCTTCAAAAGAATATTTTAGTGCAATACTTTAAAAAAAATACAGACAACTTAAAAATATCCCGTACTCTTTATTAGGTGAAAAATAAAGAGATCTGAGGGATCTCCTAAGTTCACAGGAGTGTTTCCACCTGCAGAGAGAGGAAAAAGTAGGGGCTTTCCCACTGGTCTTGACTCCAAGGACATTCACTGAACCCCAATAGGTTGGCCAACTTCTATCCAGCTGGTAGTTCAGCTAAGAACACAAGTCTGTAAGTGAATGCTGTGTACTCTGTCCTCCTTACAGGCACTCCCTTCCTCCCCAGTCAACATGCATATTTTTTTTTCCAGTGGTCGCTTAGATGTGGCCAGCCAAGGTGTAGAAACCATTCTCCCAAAGCCCCTGGCTGTTCAGTGTTAAGATGTGCAGCCCTTTCCAACCTGTGTCCTATATCCCAGGAAATAATCTACTGTAGCTCCTTGGGGCAAAGTGGGCAGAGGGATTATGAGGACAAGCTTGGGAAGAACAAGCTAAACGGAACATTTGAAGAACTAGAAAAGCACCAATCCAACCTTTGTAAAGCTTAAGACTCTGATCTTCTGCCACTAAGGTTCTACGAATTTGTCTCATTTTCTGGTTGGTATCAGCCTATCTATTTACTCAGGAGAGGACTCTGATCTCAACAACCTACGTCTTCCCACCTCTGCACACCTTTAACGACTTAGCATTTGGTTGGTCAGTCCTGTTTTCCCTGTATTCAAAAAATAAACAAGTTTCTTGAGAATGTGGGAACATTTCTCAGATTTATTTTTTATCTTTTTGTTGTTGTTGGTGGTGGTGCATTGTAATCATACATCGTGATGAAATTCAGGGTGTACACACAGGGTTTTCTGAGAATACGGTAAGTACCGAGTTCTGTTAGATTCTTGAGAAAACACAGAGTGGGTTAATCTTTTGTCCTTGACTTTTTCCACATCTGTTTAATGTCCTACAAGATAATACTTGATACAAACAGTAGGTGGATATGTAAGTTGTCAATCAGTTACAACTCCTTGTTTTGCTTTGCTTCTTTCTTTTGGTTTTGCTTTTAATCTGTTCTCCTACTTGTTGTCCATTCCCTCCTGGATGTAACAAAAACCCTCCCTTCTCTCCAGGGTTCAGGCCTTGTGTAAACACACAAGGGTTGTATGCTAAGGATTGTGACCAACAAAGTTGTTTTTATGATTAGGAAAGCTCTGTTTCTGACTGTGATAAAGCTTCACACTTGTGACTTAAAAATCTGCAGCAGAGACACATAATTGACCTCAAAATTCTCATCCCATGATATAACTTCATCTATATTTCTCCTAGCTCCGATCAGACCATGGAAGCAAACCATGTGCACACCCCCTCCTTATTTTTTGTAGACATTAAGAATCATCGCTATTTCTCTCTCTGCTTAGCCTTCAATAAGCACTTACAATCTTAATCCATATCAGTTTAAAAACCTAGCTGACTCTTTCACTCATTTGTTTTTTTACTCTTTGTTCTTGTATTTAGAACGGTGGTTCTCAAGGTGTGGTCCCTGTACCAGTAACATCAGCATCACCTGGGAACTTAGGAAAGAATATTCCTGGGTTTCATCCCAAATGTGCTGAATCAGAAACTGTAGGGGTGGGACCCAGCGATATGCAATTTGAAAAGTCTTCCAGGTGATTCTGATTAACGTTCAAGTGTGAGAACCACTGAGCTGTGTTAATAGCCTTTCTGCCTAGGACTAGGTGGCCTGCCACCTTAGAGAAACAGCTCCCTCCCTGGCCGGTACACCTGTAAGGACGGAACAGGGAGCCAGGCAGGGGTGGGGTGTACCTCCAGTAGGCATTGCTGCAGAAAAGGTGTATTCTGAACAATCCACATGTGAGCACCACGAGCCTGATGAAGGGAAGCAGCCCCAGGAAGCAGCCGGTCCTGACACTGAGGGCTGAGCGCACACCGTCGGTCAACTGCATGTGTACAAATGGGAGCATCTGCTACTAGAATTTTCAAAGCTACATTTTCCGCAGGCACAGCAAACCATTCCCACATGTGGGGCCCCAATGGCTCAACTATATATCTTACCTGCCTCTCGTGTCATCACAGATTGCTTTAGAAGTTAAAGTTCACTTCAAAGCCATGGCCAGTCAAAACTCTTCCAGGTGCGACCATTCATCTTGGAGCTGTGATTAAAGCTGGTGAATTAGGGGAGGGCCCCCTTTGGTCTACCTGCCGTAGAGGGCCTCCAATGCTGCCTTATCCCTGGCACATAACGGATTCACCTGGGGAACGCCACGAATAGATCTGTGCTTGGGTTCCATGCCCAGGGACTCTGACTTCTTCTAAGATGAAATCTGTGCATCGGAATCTTTAAGTAATGAATTCATATTCTTCTACTGTGTAGCTCAATTCTAGAACCAACTGAATTAAATATTTCTTGAGCACTTACTACAGGTAAGGGCCGAGGCAAGAAAGCAGAGTGTGCTGGGGTGTGGGGCAAAGTGCTCACATGTGACCAAAACCCATGGTAGATTATGTGTGCTGTGGGACCGCTCCACACGATTTCTACCTGTGCCAAAGAGAGGGTAGAGCGAATTCTGAGTACAAACGATCGGAGACAGCTTCACAGGGGAAACTCCATTTGAATTTTTTTTTTTTTTTTTTTTTTTTGCGGTACTGGGTATGGAAGCTGGGGGCATTCTACCTCCAAGCTACAGTCCCAGCCCTATTTTTTTATTCTTTATTTTGAAACAGAGTCTCACTAAGCAGCAGAGGGCCTCACTAAGCAGCGGAGGCTGGTGGAAAACCTGGATCCTCCAGTCTCAGCCTCCCAAATGCTGGGATTACAAGCGTGTGCCACCACTCCCGGCTCGAGTTTTGGAGAATTTTAGTAGACAAGGGGGAAAGAACATTTGGGGAAGAGGAAATAAAATGAGCAAAAACACCAGAGAAGAAAGTTCAAGAATTTTGAAGAGATCAGGAAATACCATCAAGGTGCATTTTGTAAGCAAGAGCTTTCAGTCTGGCCAGAGGCAGGTTTTTAAGGACTTTGATTGCCATGGTGAAAATTTGGACTTTGTGCTCAAGGAAAAGTAACAGTAGGTAATATACTTCTGAAAGATAACTCATTTAGAAGGTAACTATTGTTTGTACTAACTGAAGTGTTACTGACTATATTTAGCCAATCACACACTTACTGAGCCTTTAATTTACTTCGTAGCAAACTCCTCTGTCAGGCACTAGGAGGCATTTAAAAATGTTTCAGACAACAATTTCCTCTAACATCTTGGAACAAATAGGTTGTTGAACCTTACGTTGCTTTGTAATTCTATTATACAAAATAGAATTTTGTTGATTAAATAGCCATTTTTTGTTGTTATTGTTGATAATTCTTGTTTCTAAGAAAGTAGTTTATATATGGTAAAAAAAAAAAAAAAAATGTCGGGGGGCCTAGTCTGGCCGGCTAGACCTCGCCTCTAGATGGCGCCTGGCAGAGTGCCAGAAGTGGCTGCAGGTGGAAAACATTCTGGAGCTGCCCCACGCCAGAGCGCATGCACCAGCACACCCGGCTTGTGGCCGGCCCAGGTGAGAGCTGTATGAGACGCCTCGTGGCTTAGGCCCTGCGCTGCTTTAAGAGCCTCCGCCTCTCACCGAAGGGAGGGGTTGTGGTGGTGGTTGTCGCTGGGGAAAGAGTTGCTGTTGGGGAAAGACTGGAGTGGGTTGCTGGGGGAAGTTCTGGGAGGAAAAGTTGTGGGTAGCTAGTGGAAGACGGATTGCTAGAGAGAGGGGTTATTGGGAGTCTGTTGGAAAGGCACTATTTGGAGAGACGACTTCTGTGCTGTGTTTGTTATTGCTTGTGTAGTGCCCTTGATCCCAGAGAGAGAGAGAGAGAGAGAGATAATAAAGAGAGGTTCGAACCAGCAACATTCAGGCAGCGTCTTTATTGGGGCCTCATGGTTGAGGGTTAAGCCTGGAGCGCCCGATAAATAAAGGCTTACCAGAGCTTCTTAGAACATTAGCCCAGTGGCTGATTATATAAAATATATATTAAAACACCCTGAACTTAGAAGGAATCCTGGTCCCCCAAAGAGTATCCTGAAGAAGGGCTTCATTCCAGGGTTAGCCCACAGCTCAGAACACTCTCTGAAGTTCAAGTGCCTTCTAGCTATGATAAATGAATGCCTGATTCCAAGTGTATTATGCACCTGTTTTTTATTTGGTTCTCTTTTATCCAGAAAAGAGGGCTCATTTGCTCTTCTTTTCCTATTAATATTAACAATAACTCCACCCCCTTCAAAATGCACTGTATTTTGAAATTGTTGATGTCTCTTATGGTGAGATCTGAGAATACTACCCAGCCTGATCCTCAATATCACTAGGTGCTTGCAGAATGACCACAGGTAGGATACTTTCCCTCTCGACACTTAAATTTCTTCATCTGGAAAGTAGAAAAAGTAAAGGTACTTCTGGCGCAGGAATTTGGGGCCATGTGAGGTATTATTGCTAACGTGACATGGAGAATCCTGAGCTGGATGCTAGAGACAGCCAGCCAGAAGAGGTACGTGTCTGCTCTTCATGGCAAACCCCCAGGTGTTCACCTGGGCTCCCTTGGTTGGTTTCGTCAACTTTCTCTATATAAGAAAACTTGGGCTTGTGGTCTTGAGTCTACTGAGTCCTTGGAGAACAGTGATGGAGCCTTATACAGAGCAAGGGCCCCTCTGCAGCAGCAAGATGTGTCTGGACTTGGTCTTGCCAGATACCAAGTGCATCTAAGCCCCGGGCACCCATGTAGCCCCTGAGCTAGAGGAAGGGGCCACAAGCCAAGGGATATGGGCAGCCTCTAGAAGCTAGAAAAAGCTAGGAAACAGATCCTCCCCTAGAGCTTTCAGAATGAGATAGTTCTGCTGTCATCTGACTTTAGTCAATGGAATGTTTTAGGACTTCTGACTTCTAGAATGTAAGAATAAAGGTGTCATTTTTGTGTGTGTGTGGTACTGGGGATGGAACCTGGGGGCATTCTCCCTCCAAGCTACAGCCCCAGCCCTATTTTTTTATTCTTTATTTTGAAACAAGGTCTACCTAAGTTGCAGAGGGTCTCACTAGGTAGCTGAGGCTGGCTGCAAACCCGGATCCTCCGGTCTCAGCCTCCCAAATGCCGGGCCACCAGCCCGGCTTAAAGGTGTCATTTTAAGCAACCAAATTTGTGGTCATTTGCTACAGCAGCCATAGGAAATTAACACAATAGAATTAGAAAAAGAGGGAAGAACCACACCCTGATTGTCTAATTGGGAAGCTTTGTCTATATCCCCTGGCTAGAGCCCCCTTGGCCTTACTGTAAGAATGTAACAGAGATGGGCGAGCTCCTGCTTCAACTGGGACAGGTATCCTTTACTCAAGACAGTGGTATTATTGTTTGAAAGAAAACATTCTAGTGGTTCCTCTCCTTATTGTCATTAAGTCCCCCCATCCTTTGATACTGGAGATTGCAGGGGCATTCTATCTCCAAGCTACACCCCTAGTCCTTTTAATTTTTTATATATTGAAACAGGGTCTCTCTAAATTGCTGAGGCTGGCCTTGAACCTGCAATCTTCCTGTTTCAGCTTCCCAAGTACTAGGATTAGAAGCGTGAGCCAGCATGTAGCTCATTACCATTACTTTTTTTTTTTTTTTTCAGTACAGGGATTGAACCCGGGGGCATTCTACCTCCGAGCTATACCTCCAGCCCTATTTTTTATTCTTTATTTTGAAACAGGGTCTAAGTTGCGGAGGGTCTCACTAGGTAGCTGAGGCTGACCATGAACCCGGATCCTCCAGTATCGGCCTCCCAAATGCTGGGATTACAAGCGTGCTCCACCACGCCCGGCTTCATTACCATTCTTGGCTAGCTGAAGATGGCGGCCATGGAGAGAAGGGTTAGACATTTCAGGTGGAGAGCTGCAGTGCTATGGACTCAACCTCTCCACTCTCACTTTCTACGTCACACTGGGCTCTAAGAGCAGAAATAAGATCTGAAGTAAAATCAATTCATTTCACCTGAGTCCTACATTTTCATGTATAGTCTTATGTGTAATCAACATATGTGTGTATGTGTGTGATATGTATGTATTAACAAAATGTGTACCTATGCAGGGTAAAAGTGAAATCCCCTTTGTTTTCTCTCCAAAAATCCTACTTTTGACCTCTAGACTTGACCAAGTCAGAAACTCGATGTACACTTTTTCAGATTTTTCTAAGAATCTGTATTGACACCAACATACCTTAAATGCAAAGTCTACAATTTGTTTTTATACTCATGGACTCCTACTACATATTTTTCTGAGATTTATTTTTTATTTAAATAAACTTTTCTATTTTATTTAAGTAAATTATTTTAGAATAGTTTAAAATAACTATCTTAATAGTTTAAAATTGTTAAAGATGATACAGAGAGTTCCCATATAATCCACAACCATTTCCTTTTATTAATATCTTACATTATTACTATGGTATATTTGGTTTTTTTCATTTTTTTTTATTATTCGTGACTATGGTATATTTGTTCAAATCCATAAACCAATATTGACAAACCATTACTAACAAAAGTCATACCTTGTGTAGACTTTCTTATTATTACCTAGTATACTTTTTCTTTCCCAGGATCCTATCCAGGATTCTATATTTCATTTAATTGTATAATGCTTCTATAAGATTCTATTTACTGTGACAGTTTCTCTGTCTTTTACTCTTTTAACTATCTTGACAGTTTGGGTAGCACTCGACAAGTGTTTTGTAGAATGCCTTGCTATCAGAATTTGCCTGTTGGTTGTTTTTTTTTTTTTTTTCTCACAATTAAATTGGGGTTATGGGTTATCAGAAGGGAGACCACAGAGGTAAAGTGGCAATTTCATCACATCGTGTTAAGGAGTCATACTATAAACACTACTGGTCACTGCTGATGTTCATCTTGCTTACCTGGCTAAGGAAGTGTTTGTCATGCTTCTCACGACAAAGTTACCCTTTCTTACCTTTCCATAATGAACGTGAAGTGACTATTCTCAGCCAACAGCTAAGGAGCAGAGATGTATGCTGCATACCTCCTTGAGGGCAAGGAATCTACATACATCATTTGGAATTCTTTATAGAAGATTTGTCTACTCCTTTCCCCCACTCCCATTTACTTCATTCAGTTATTTATTTTTATCAGTATAAGCTCATGATTATTTATTCATACTTTGTATTAGAATCAAATACTGCATTATTTATTGTGACTTTCTTTTTCAGTTGTGTAGACAATTTTTCCATTCGTCTATGTCATGATTTTGAAACCATGGCTATATCATTAAGTGTTCAGATTGCTCTCATTTTTAAATTAAGCTCCTTCTATGTGAACTTGAGCAGAGAGACATTTGTGATTGCAAAGAAGAGAGCTGAGATCCTTTCCATACTTGAAGAGTTAATTTGGGTGAGAGTAGTTAATGAGAAGCACTAAGGAATACTATTATTAGCAATGACTTGGAAATTCAAGGCAATCTAGACAACCTGGGAAGTTAGTCATTGAAAGAGCAACACTTCTCACCACCCCCTCCAGCTCACAAATGTTCTTTGGTGGCCTTTAACTAAAAGCAAACACCCTTTTCTCCTTTGGCATTAATATAAGCATGAACTACAACTTTCTCCAAAGAATGGGAGTATTTAAACCGTTAAGAACTCTTAAGGTTATAAGTGTGTGTGGGGGGGGGCAGGGGTGAGGTGTGTTCCCTAGGAGGTAAAATGTATCCATATTGTGTAACAGAAGTTTGCTTCTTGGTTTTTAACAAATTTCTACAAAGGAAGCAACCTGATTGAAGTTCAGAAGAATTATAAATCTCTGAAGTCTTGTATTGCTAAACCACCATTATGCCAACATGTGTGTGAGGGCACAGGAGAATAGAGTCCTTTCTGTGCGCTGCTGAAAGTACTGCCTGGTCATCTTCCTCCAGTCCTGGTGGACTTCGCTTCGCTGTCACTGAAGGGCCAGGATGACCTCTCTCTGCTCACCCTCGGTAGATGACCCCCAGAGTCTCTGGGTCTTCCTACGCACACTTCTTCTCCTGGGAGATCCTCATAACAATTAGCCCACTTCAGTACATCCCTTAATTGAATGTCAGTCTTGATGAATTTATCTTTTAAGTTAAAAAAATTAAAAGATAAATTCATCAAGACTGACATTCAATTGAGAGGAATAGTCAGAGAAATACTTATTTTTATTTTTATATACTTCTCTTGGTGCATTATAGTCTGGCATCATAATGTAAATCATAATGATAGACATACATGCACATAGCACTTGAGCCAAAGGGTATGATCTTCTAGACTGAAAAAGAATATTGCATGCCCGGCATGATGAATCTTTAAAAGACCTTTCATAGCGTTATGAAGTCAAAGATAAACAGAACACCTGGCAGAGAGAAAAATCAGAACCCTAAAAGAATTAGAAATATAGAATGGCTGCAGGCTTTTCAAAATGGAGCTACATGTCATGTATACAATAGATGGCAATGGAGAAATGCCTTAAAAGTTTAAACAAGCTATAACTAAACTGCAAGCAAATATAAGAGTAGACTAAAGACATTTTCAGACATCTTCGTCCTTGAAAATTTGTTCTTCCTTGTATGCTTTCTTAGGGAGCTACTGAAAGAGCTATAAACTAAGACAGAGGAAGCCATGAGATCCAGGAGGCTAGGGATACAACTTAGGAGACAGATGAAGGAAGGTCCCAGGATGATGAAGGCAAATCCTAGGATATCAGCTTTGTATCAGTCCTGCAGCATAAACCATCTTGACTGGCAGAGGAGGACAGGACAGATGGCTCCAGGAGGAATAACTCCAAGAAAAAACAAAGCCTGAAGATTGCCTCAAGTATCTGTGCATACTCAGAAGTGCTTTATAGTTCAGTTAGAAGAGCAGGAGGGAAATTAGTGTTAGCTACACAGATGACAATATGAAACAAAGGAAGGAACTCTTGGCTACAGAAGTTCATAAAGAAAGATAATGAGTAATAGCATACTGTACATCTCACTTCTGAATAATATTTATGTGTTATATAATGCTAGATGCTGAGAATTGATCTAAATAAAAGTGATTCTGTGACTAAAAGGGGAAAAGGGCACATGAGGTGTTTGTGTGTTTGGGGCAAAGGTGGAATGATGGTGTAAGAGAATTAAATCTTAATTTGCCATAGGACAAAGTCCATAAATAATGAAGGATCAAGAAAAACGACACCATAAACATATTTATGCCAGGTTCCAAGTAAAATAACAAGTGAAAGAGCAAAACTCCAAATATCCATGATATTTAGATGATGCAGTCCTGTATTCCAGCTACTAGGGAGGCTAAGGCAGGAGGATCACAAGTTCGAGGTCAGCTTAAGCAACCTAGTGAGACCCTGTCTCAAAATAAAAATTAAAATGGGCTGAGGATATTGCTCATTGGCAGACCACATTTAGATTCAATCCCCAGGACTGCAAAAAAAAAAAAAATCATGATGGAAAGAAATGTCAGAAGAAACAAGTGCAAATAGCTATTTCTGGAGAATTAAAAATCAGGAATGGAGAAGGTAGAACAAGAGACCTCTGCTAGGTTTTGTTCTACTCATGGTGCTGGGGATTGAACCCAGGGCCTTGTGCATGCTAGGCCAGTGCTGTTCCTCTGACTTATAATATCCTTTGACTTTGCTTCTCAGAGAAGCAGTATAATATGATGCTCCTAAGGCCAGACCTGGAGGCAAACTGCCTGGGTTGGATTTCAGCTGCAATACTTTCTGACTCTGTGAACATGGGGAAGTAACTTAATCTCTCAGTGCCTTGATTTCCCCCTTTCAACCTAGAGTAATAATGTCTTCCACTCGGGGTTATTGCAAAGTTCAAGTCAGTTAATATATTATAACATATTAATATATTAATAATATGGAAGAGTGGTACTCGGTGTTTTACAACTATTTGTTATTATTGTTACTGTGAAACTACACAAAACATTACTTAAAATTTGTAAATAGGAACAGATCAAAGGGTAAACTCATTGTGCTTTGAACTCTACTCCTGAAGACTCATTCCATTTTTTCATGTAATTAACAGTATTTTATTTTCTTGCTTCAATTTTTCCCCAACTTTACCAATCTCTGTCCCTTTCTTTCCCTGTAGAAAATGCCAGTGAACCCGGGAACTACGGAGAGGGCTTCCAGCTTCCTTCTCCTCTCCACCCTGCTGACTCAGAGCCTGAGAAATCATCCACTCTGTCCTGCAGGCCTTCTGTGAGCTGGAGACCACACCGTCAATCCAGAAAGTACTCCGGGCAGCAAATCATCAATAGTCTAGATTATCCAGGTCTTCTTAGAAAGACCTGCTGTGCTGCCAAGATCCCAGACAAAAGTGCTGCATGTTTAGAGTGAGTGACAGCAGCACGGGGACATCTCATAGGAGACATCTACTCTCAGCTTCCCAAGGATAAAAGAGGAGCCTCCCTTCCCCTCTTCTCCAGACCGTCCTCTGGTGGTATCATCACACAGTGGAAGAGGCAGAAGCTGCTACCTCCAGCACGTCTCTGTCTCACTCTACAGTAGCCCAGTCTTGCAGCATCAGCACCCGCATGACAGAGGAAAACTATGATAGCATTCACCCCCGCAGGGACCACTCCCACGGCTCCTAGGCAAGGGGCACACGTGGGGCCCAAGTGCCTTCACTACCAAACAGGGAGAACAGCAGTTTTCACACAGCTCTGACATCTACTCACTCTGAAAGTATCTTCAGCACTTTGGGCTTCAGTCAGCTCCTTTGTAAAATCTAAGAGTCAGATTGGCCCAAAGGATTAACATGATGAGGTCTCCAGGGAGAGCCAGGCTCAGGAAGTGAAGGGAGTTGCAGGAAATGGAGGTAGGGATAACACACTGGATTCCAACTGGGACTCAAACCCCAGTCTATGGAGCCCTGGACACTGCTCTTCCCCAGGCACTCTGGTCACTGCCACATGTCTACACTGTCACCTCCCCATCATAGACTCTTCCACACGAAACCGCCGCTCAAAAGTCCACCGGGAGATGCAACCGTTCTTTCACAATAAGATAATTCCTCTCTGAGGCCCTTCTGCTGGATTTTGAGCTTACCAAGACATTCCCAACTAAAAAGACGAGTGAAAGGGTGGAATTCCAAATCCACTCCAACGACCCTTTCTGTGCGTCCACAGTCAGATGGCACATCCGACAGCGAGTTCTCATGCAAAGCCAAAGACTCACCCTGCCGCAGAGGATACCAGAGCTTCGCATGCAGCGTGCAGGGAGCTGTTCTGATCCAGTAAGTGAAATGGAGCGCCAACTGCTCCCTTCCGTCCCCCTCCCCTGCCCACACCCCAAAGGCCAGTCTCCACCAAGCTGGTTGGCAACTCTGCCGAAGACAGCTTAAGGCCCAGGAGTGGATTGGGAACCGCTAACGCTCTGGCAATCATTCTCCTTTCCCTTGAGCCCAGACTCGAGTGGGCGTACAATGTGGCATTTTGATTCTGATTTCAACCGCTTCTCCAGAAATTCAGCAGGAGGAAAATAAGAGCCTCTTCCAGCACAGGAGCAGCCAGCCCCCATGTCCCCTGCCACCCTGGCATGGAGAGGAACCTCCATGGCCAGGGACCTCTCCCTCTCCCAGGACCTAGAGGGCAGGCCACAGATTGCCTTCCGGACAATGCTAGAAGGCTCATCCTGGGTGGCTGTCTTCCTTTTCAGCCAAGGGAGGCAGATGGGCATCCTATCCTGCAGAAGGCAGCCTGGGAAATCTACGGATGGATAAGTGGTTTTACTTTAAAGACACTCACAGCAATGGCTGGAAATTGACACTAGTTGCTGTGATATCTGTATCTGCATAAGAATGAGAGGTGGGATGTCTAGAACACAAGAAAAGGAAGCATTGGGCACATTTTTTATAATTCCCTGGTTTTCTGGTCATCCCCCACCTAGCTGAGGAATGATATAAAGCACGTATGTGGACATGCTATGCCCCTTCAGAGGATTATCTAGGGCTCCTGGAACCTGCAACAGAAAGTCCCCATGAGGTGGCCATGGATGGCACTACCACCTCTTTCTCTTGCCTCATCCCCTGCTTCAGCTATTTATTTATTTATTTATTTATTTATTTATTTATTTAATTTATATTTTTCAATGGTACTGGGGATTGAACCCAGGGACATTCTGCCTCTGAGCTATATCCCCAGCCCTATTTTATTTTTTATTTTTGAAACATGGTCTCACAAGTTGAAAAGGGCCTTACTAAGTTGCTGAGGCTGCCCTTGAACCTGCAATCCTCCCATCTCAGCCTCTCAAGTACTGGGATTACAGGCCTGTGCCACCAGGCCTGGATCTGCTTCAGCTATTGAATGACCCTGTATTGCCGATTCACTGGGTTCTTAAAATGATCTCTGTCAACACACATGCTTTAGTAATTGAGGCTAGATTGTGAGCACTTTATGGAAGATATAACACCAATTATGAAGGTGGTGATTGCAAAGGATTACTACTTCAGCTCCCTATTCTACTTCTGCCTCCTCCAGCCTAGAGCGTTCACTTTATAATAGATGGGATTGGCTGACGTGTGTATACAAAACTGTGAGCCTCTTGAGGAGCTTCTAAAATCATCACTAATCACCTTCCAGCATGTAGTGGGCTCTAGCTAAGATGCAATGTGGCTCCTAAATTTCGGTATTTGCAGTATCCACAGAAGTCTGTTTTTGTGCTGGGTGTGGTAGTGCAAACCTGTAATCCCAGTACTTGGCAGGCTGAAACAAGAAGATCAGAGGGTTAAGGTCAGCCTCAGCAATTTAGTGAGACCTTCAGCAACTTACCAACATCCTTTTTTTCAAAATGAAAAATAAAAAACAAAAAGGCTGGGGTGTATCTTGGATGTCAAATGTCCCTGGGATCAGTCTCCAATACAAAAACAAACAACAACAAAAAGTCAAAGAAGTTTGCTTTGTACAAGGGCCACTGGCACATCCAATACACATACTCTGGCAGGGTTGTGACTTGCTGCGACATAAAAAGGCAGGCCCGTTTTGAATTACCAGGCTCCGATTCCTCGATTCCTCAGTGGTGCTCTGGTCACACTGGCCGCACAAACCATCTGGAGCCTCACTATTTATTCCAGGCCCAGGTGGAATTGGAGCCCATAACTCACCGTCGGCTGCTCCTCCTTGTCAGGGCCTGCGTCATCCCTCATCTCAGCAGTTGCCCCCTCGCCATCCATCAGCCGTTCCGACGTGGTAATCATTTGCCCAACGTGGACGTTTTTCTTTGGGGATTATCATTATAAATTAATGTTTTAAATTGGGGAACTTTTGAGAAGTGGGCTGTGTGTGTGTGTGTGTGCTTTCTTAATCTCACTTTTCTCAAATTTATGAAAGGCGCATTATGCCTTCCCAGTTTTCCCTTCCACCCTTCATGAAGAATTATGACAGCCCGCATGCCAGATACCCCAACCCCTTTTACTTTTCTAGGAAGTCATTACCAAATCAAGCCAAAATGAAAAGCTCTATCAACTCAAGGTCCTTAGTGTCAAGAGTCGTTGTCAACAAAATGAGTAAACACGTTACTGAGTCTCTTTGGGCCTCTAGTCACTCAGAGGATGAGGCAAGATAAAGCTTAGTCTTGAAAGATATAGTGGGCAGTGCCAAGCTGTCTGAAGGAAGGGGCCTGTGTACGTGCAAAAGTCCGCAGAGACTGAAAGGGAGAAGGATGCATTTGAGAATTGGAGAATTACAAGGAGTCTGCTGTGGTCAGAGTGTAGGGCACAGAGGGTAGAGATGAAACCAAAGAGGCATGGGCAAGTCAGACAACGAAAATCCTTGAATACATTGTAAACAAGATCGGCAATGTTCTCCAAAGAGTTAGAATGTCATTGAAGATGTTAAGAAAGGGAGCCAGAAGTTAAGTATTTTTTTGAAATATCATTACTAGGAATGTGGAGGTGAGATTAAAGAGATGAGGAAATAAATGAGGAGCCCCCACTTTAGGGTGTAGCAGCAGGTCAGGTGAGAAAGAAGGGCTCCCTGAACTAAGACCGCAGAGATCAAGAGAGTAGTGAAGAGATTTGTACAGTGGTCACAGGGAATGAGGGCAGGGAATGACCAGAGGACACCTTCTTGTTTACTTGAAGCTTGGAAACTGGATAAATGATAATGCCATCCACCAAATGTAGGGAACAAAGGGAGCTTTTCAGGGAAGGGGGATGAGGAAAAGGAATTTAATTTGAGGATATTTTGTGTGAGTGAGTGCCTATGAGACAGTATAGATGGGTTTGTTGCAGGCAAGAGAATTTCCAGGGAAAGGTCAGAACTGGAAATACAGATTTCAGAGTAGTTGGTGTGTTCGGGTATAAAAACTGATAACAACAGGAGACAGACAATTCAGGCAGCCTGTGCAGTATGTGCAGGGGTAGCAGGCGGGGGGAGTCACTGACCACTAGCCAAAGGAGGACAGAGTTTCAAGAAGAACGTGGTCAGTTGGGTCAGCTACACCATGGAGCAAAGTCCTGGAGAGTAGACACCAGAAAGATGTGGGCTGGGGAAAGGATTGGAAGAGACAGTAAAAGTGGGCAGTGAATGTGATCTCTCAGAACTCTCAACTAGGTGACAAGAGAAATGAGGTCAAAGAAAACTATTGGCTAGTTAGCGGGTTATTTTATTTTTAATAATCTTTTTGGGGGGAATAATTTTAGATTTACAGATAAGTTGCCAAATCAGCCCGGTTCTCCACATTGTTAACAACTTACATTACCATGTAAGTACATTTATCAAGCCTGAGAAACCAACGTTGATATCTTAATAATAACTAGACTCCAGACTTGATCTGGATTTCACTAACTTTCTCAGTAATGTTCTTTTTCAGATCCATGATCCCATTCAGGATACCGCACGGCATCTAACCTTATCTCCCAAACATCCTCTGGTCAGTCTCTGCTTTTCATAGCGGTTGTATGTATTAGCCAAGTAGCTTCTAGAATGTCTCTGGACCTCCTATATTTCTCTCATGCTGAGACTAGGGTTAAGGGTTTGAGGAAATAACACCACAAAGATGGCCTCTTCATCACACCATATCAGTGGTGCACAATTGCATGGCAACACCAATAAGGTTAACTTTGATCACTTGGTTAATTAAATGTTTGCTATGTTTCTCCACTGTAAACTGCCTGCTTTCCCCTCCTTCACTCTCCATTCTACTCTTTGGGAGTGATTCACTAAGTCTATCCCATACTCAGGTAGGTTTGGAGGGTAGGGACTAAGCTCAAACTCTTGTTTTATTTTTAAAATAAGAAAGATCTTCCCAATTCATTCTGCAATCCCCATTACTGTCTCATTTAACTTAAGACAACATTTGGAGTCTCTGATACACAACAGAACATTTAATGAGATGAAATTTTATTTTGTTCTTTTGTTATCTCAGATGTGCTGTTATTCAAGGTTCTAGGCAAAAACAGTTCATTGAACACTCTAGAACTTATCCTCCTGTACTTGTCTCTTTCATCCACCCATTTGGTTACCATGTATAATTATTTTATTATTTTTACCCACTAAGCATCTTTGTTTTTTTTTGTTTTTGTTTTTGGTTTTGGTTTTGGTTTTTTTTTTTTTTTGCGCAACTGGGGTTTGAACCCAGGGGCATTCTTCCTCTGAGCTATACTCCCAGCCCTGCTTTGTATTCTTTGTGTTGAAACAGGGTTTCACTAAATTGCAGAGGGCCTCACTAAGTAGCTGAGGCTGGCCATGAACCTGCAATCCTCCTGTCTCAGCCTCCCAAGTACTGGGATTGCAAGCATGTGCCACCATGTCCAGCCCTACTAAACATCTCTCAAATGCACCCACAGTTGATAAATGGTAAAACTTTGTAAGATCAACTGACTCCTAAGTTCCTTACTTTCTCTTCCAAGTAGAACCCCATCCTCATCTCGACTTCTGGTAAATACAGAAAGACAGCAGAGGAAACAAGATCACCCTAAAACTCTATGCTCCCATTGCAAGACTGTGTGCTGAACACAGCATCGAATGTCGGCCTTCCTCAACCCTTAGGCCCGGGAACCTCTGCTGCTACGTGACAGCTTAGAACTCATCCCAACTAAAGGCTCATAAAAAGTCCCCTTCCTGGCATTTTTCTCCAGGAATAGGTGTTTGAACAAGAATCCTCTTTTCCCTGTGCTTATGCTTCAAGATGGGTGGGAGGTCTAGTCTCAGAGAAGAATGAGCAGAAGCATAGATGCAGGATCTGCTCTACCACTAATTTACTCTGGGAAACAGGGTTAACCATTCCAACTTCCATACCTCAAGTTCATCATTGATAAAATGAAGGGGTCTGGCTGATCTTAATTCAGCTCATCCTACCAGCTATTTTATTAAGCAACTACCACTTTGCTTGTTTCTGGGACTTCCCTGCTTCAATCATAGAACAGGGCACTTGGCTTTGGGAATACTGCAGGAGAGTCATGTGGAAAAGGAATTAGGGCTACGCAGGTCAAATTCCAGCTTGGTGAGTCGAGTCGTGTGAGATAGATGTTGGGGATCCCAGTGGAAAGAAGGGGCTCCTAACCTCTTGAGAGATACTGCAGGCTTCTTCCTGGAGGGTGAGGACCTGGCCGCTCTCAGTTGCCCCTTAAGGGGGGCTAGCTTGCTGTTAAACGCACATGACAGATGGCTCCTCTGGCCTCCAGAGGACTCTCCAGCCATCACCAGGCTGTCAAACTGCAAACAAAAGCCATTCATTGCTCTCCGCTCCTCTCCCGAATTCTTCCCAGCTTCATACCTCCAAAGTACAAGAGATGCCATGGCCACTTATGCGGCTCCCACTCCCTGCCTATGTGAACCACATTTCTCTGATCTTAAAAAAAAAAAAAAAGTGCATGTGACATGATAAAGGACATTTTTGTTATTCATGTCAGCATAGATAGTTCAGAAAATGTAGTTTTGGTACAACTAGTTTTAGATATTATTTCCACATTATTTCAGTGATTTCTAACATCTTTTCTAGGAGTAACCAAATAGAATGGAAATGAGCCTGTCTCGGAAAGTTCGGATGGGGGGGGTTCCTTGGATGTCTCCCTCTCTTCTTTCCTTTCTCTTACTGTTATGGAGTCAGTACTTTAAAGAACTAAATGCTGGTAAGGTGAAAGGTGAAAAGAGGAGGAGGAGTGAGGGAAACACTCAGCCACGCTGACCCGCAGAGGGAGAAGACAACCAAGACCATGGAAAATTTGGAAGGTACCTCGGACCCTCAGTGTCATATATATGATTTTGATACCAGTTTTTTTTTTTCATAATTAAAAAAATAACCTCAAGAGGGTCTAGACTCAAAGTTGTTTTCAATCATTGACATGTTATATGACACAAGGATTGATATCAGGTGGGTGATTTCTAGAGGGTGGTCGAGCATCATGTGGCTGAGATGACAGGAGTGACGTGGACCCTCGCTTGCTTTGGCCGTAAGTTCTCTAAGACATGGCCAAATGCTCCATGGTGGGCTCTCAGAGTGTAAAATCCTCTTGATCCCCATGATCCCAGAAAGAAGCAAGAGACGTGCAGAAAGATCTGGCCAGGGTCATGGTGGCCACATCTTCATCCACTGTGAGGGAAATAGCTGGACATTTCCACCAGGCATCCAATGACCTGGACTGAGAATGAAGAGTTTAGACTCCAGTCTACACTTGGGACTTCCAGTTGCAAAGTCAGAAGGCAGATGGCACAATCTCTGACATCTGGTGCCCAGTGTGAATGGTCTCTGGCAACTTTAGAATGAGAAGAAACCTGGGAGAGACAAGGAAAGCATGGAAGTTGGGATGTGCGGAAAATGAGAAGGAAATGGGAATTGAAGACAAAAAGGCATATGCAATGTTGGTGAGACTATCCATCTGCAATCCATGGACTGCTCTACTGGTTCCAAGGAAATTTTCTCTTTTTCCTCTGGGCTTTAGTATGGCAGCTCTCATTCTACTTTGTCTCAGACTCTCCTAATAGCTTTAATTACACTAGTCCACACTCTAAGTTATTTTAAAATGAAGATTAAAACTCATCATTTTAGTCAGGCATGGTGATGCATTCCAGTAATCCCAGCTACTGAGGAAACTGAGGCAGGAAGATTACAAGTTTGAGGCCAGATTAGACAACTTAGGGAGACATTTTCTCAAAACAAAAATTTAAAAAGGTCTGGAAATATAGCTAAATGGTAGAACGCTTGTTTAGCATGCATGAGACACTGGGTTCAATCCCCAGTACTCCCCCAAATCCATCATTTTAGTTCATCCCTTACCCCCGCCCCAGAAGGAAAGAAAGAAGGGAGGAAGAGAGGGAAGGAGAGAAAGAGGAAGGGATGGGCAGAAACACCCCTCCTGTTTCCCAGGGACAGATCTTGAAGCTCAGTAACTTGCAAAAAGTTCCAAATATAAACCATCCCAGGGTTAGCTTTTAACAGACTCCGGTCTCCATTCTAGCCTGGTGTTCCTTTATTAATACGCAGTTCTTTGGAGCTTCAGGGTTTCTTGAAGATGCTTTCAAGCAAAACCTGCTGAACACTTATCTTACCTGTCTCATAGATTGGTGAAACATCTCCAAAAGAGCATATAACTTTCAAAGTTGGGTTAGCTGCTCCTATCACTGACCCCTGAGAGGACAGTAGTTTCCAACTATGCCCCTCACAGTCTAAGAGGATCCAGCCAGCCTCTCCTAGCCTTCTGGGTATCATTGAGATGACCAGCTAGGGGCTGTAGGGTTGGAGCTTCAATCCTACACTCCAATCAGGGAAGCTCCACTTTAATCTGCTTTCCTTATTTGTCCTCTTGAAGGCATTAAAGACTGTTTGATAACCATGGCAGGTCGGGTTCTGCCTATCTGTTATTTCTAGCCTGAACCCAGGTTCCAGTGTTCCTTTGTGGCATGCTAATAAATCCCAGCTTCATAGCCTCCAACAGAAAAAGGAGGACAGAAGCAGCCATTGGTTTTTAAAACATGCTGTTATTTGTCACATCAGGATACCTCTGGGAGTCTTAAATCCAGAGAAACATGGGAATAATCACTTTACATCTTAAGACCCCTCTGATGAGAGAAACTTCATTACCACGCGCACACAGTAGCTAGTATTTTACATAGACTAACGGGCCTGTTTCCATTCTTTTTAAATACCCAAAGGCATCCTACCTACATGAGGAGCTGAAGGCCTACAAACTGCGATCGTAAAAAGAGTTTGCACACACTACACACTGCTAAAGAGCACCTGAAACCACTTTGCTTCTATTTGTTTTGCCCCCTAATATGCACACTGGTATATTAGTGTTTCTTTTGAATCCCCTTGGGTTCGGATATTATACACCCAAGTTTTAGTTCAAATTGAGTTTTCACAGCTGGAATATAAACCAATGGAAATGTTGACCCAGCACCAACTATATCATTCCAAACAGGTGTTGCTTTAATTAGCCTTATCGTAAAACAAAAATTAAAAATTAAAGGAAAACATTTTAATATGCCTAAGAGTTTCTTATGGTCTTAAAGGGAGAAGGCAAATTGCTGAAGACTTTTAAGCCTTATCTTCTTTTCTCAGAGGTTCTCTTAAAAATTCAGCAGCACTTTTGAAGCTACAACAACACTCCACTGTTTTAAGAGGGAAAAAAAAAAAAAAAGAATCTGGCTTCTCTGGTATGTTTGCCAGGGAGGGAGAAGGTTTTTAAATGAAGAGAAAGAGGCTTCCAAAATTTGTTCAAGTAGGTCTTAGATAACCTCACCTCAGGCAGGGAGAAGACAAAAAAGCAAGTCTTTGGATGTCCCTCCTGAACCCAAAAGGGGATTATCATTATTTTCCAGGCAAAGACAAAGGAGTTTTGTGTGACTTCAATTCCATGCAGAAAATGCATCGACTGTGTACCTACTTACAAAAGAAGGGGAAGGGAGGCTGCAAAACTCCCACCTCATAGGAGTTTACAAGCTCATTGTTTCCTACCCAAAACTGTTCACTGATCAAGATCATATATAAATTAACTTAGGTGTGTCAACATTTCAGCAAGACAGTGCAAACTTCCTGAGGAGGTTGAGGTTGATTTCCTAGAGAAAGAGCTGGAGGCTAGCTGGGGAGACTGGATGTGTAAAGAGAAGGCAGTAGGGTGGCTCGATCTGGGAAAACCACATTAATAAAGACAGAGAGCAGCAAATCTCCAGTTTGATGTCACCAGTCACCAGGAGGACTGGTTGGAGCAGATTACTGGGCCCTGGAGAGACTCTGGTTCAGTGGATTTGGCAAGGGGGTCCAAGAATTTGCATTCTAAACAGGTTCCCAGTTAATGTGGATGCTACTGGCCTGAGGACCACACTTTGAGAACCACTAGAGAAAAGATCGTGCATGGCTGTGAGGCCTCAGGGCAGGTGCCGACTTAACTGTAACAGAGGATTTTCAGAGGAGTGGAGAATACGGTTTCTTAACACACACACGTGCACACACACACGTGTGTGCACAAATGCACACACACATTTTTGGGGGGAGTGGGGTGAAATTAATTATTTTCACTCTAAAAAATAAAATGAAAATCAGTCATTGGTAATTTAACCTTCTTTCTAGCTACCCGTGAGTCTTGTTCACCTTTCCCAAAGGAAAGAGGAAAAGAATTCTCTACTGAGTATTACTGACGATGCTGTAGTTGTGTTAACTACATTTGGTTCTTATAAAAAATAATTAACTGTCTTCATTTAGTCCTGGGTTAATTCATTTATTTCTCATAAAAATAACTGCAGTAAAAACAATCATCATAATAATAATGACGGTGATGGCTGCTATTTGCCATGTGTTAACTGAGCACTCTACATGCCTTCTAACTGCCTCTTTGAGGTCATGGGCTGCATGTTCTATGCGATTAAGAGAGGTTGTGTTACTCTACACTGTATCTTCTCATGGAGACAAAGGCATCTTTCTTCCTCTTTTTCTTGGTTCAGTACCAACTTCTCTAGCCCTTTCTATTACTCAGCTCATGGGCTCAAATCTTTGGAGGTACAAGAAAACAGAGAGGTATCTCAAACACACAGGGAAGAAATAAATCAGAGGAAGCCACATGATTGTTTCCCCTGAGAACAGAAGGGCATTATAAGTAAAGAGTGGTTCTACTGCCCCTTATCCTGCCTGCTCAGAACTTCCTGCTCTTGATGCCTCTCTTCTCTGCTCCTTTGTTGTGTTTGTCAATGTATTCCAAATTCCCCCAAAACAAAGAATCTGATTGGCAACTAGTCACCATTTCATATGGGGCTCCTCCGTTGGGTATATTGTTTGCACTAGGATCCCTAATGAGCAATTGGTCCAGTCTATGGAATGACTGCAACATCCAACAGAAACAAATGCCAGTGATGCAAGCAAGGAATGTGTGCGATTTTGAATTTTTTAGTAGCTACCTAAGGAAGTTAACCAAAAAGGCTAAATTAATTATAATCTACTTTATCTAACTCAACTTATCTGAGTTAACATTTTAGTGTTGAGTAAAAAAAAAATGTCATACTAAGTCTTTGAAATCCTGTTTTACACTGGAGTACATCTTAATTCAAATCAGCCATATCTCCAGTTCTGAATAAATATGTGTAGCTGGTACCTGCCATATTGAACAATATACCAAGTTACATTTATCTAGAGAACTGACCTGTAGTTGCAATCATGACTGGCTAGAGGAACAGGATTAAATGATGCACTGAAGGAATCACCTGTGGCCATTACTTCACAAAGGTACTAGATGCTAAGAGGGAACTCAGAGTCCCACAGTCCATTTTCAGTAGATCTCTACCATCACTTAACACAGTGTTCTACCTAAACTGTACCTGTACCCTCATTCTGGTATTTTCATCCGTGGCTAGAGACTGCCTGTCTTTCTCCTGTTTCCAGTGATCTGATGATCACTTTTAGGATAATAGCATTGAATCTGATTCTCATGTCACTGTCACAGTCATTGTCACATGTCGTGTCACCCTCAGCCATTGTTAATAACCTGTGTTCTCATACACATCCATCCATCCAGGAACATCTACAGGTTTTCCCACAAAGCTTTGATGTGTTTTCCATATTTTAGAAGTCTTATGGCCATATAAACGTATTCAATAGAAGTACTGATTCCTCTTAGGCACATGTATTTGGTTCATACCTCTATGGCAGCATTTATCACTCTCATAATTGTTTAAGGATATGTTTATTCATTTCCCTTCCAGAAAATTTGCTCAATTAAGCCACTCTTATATTCCCAGTACCCAGCACAGTATCTTGCACATAAATACCGATAAACATCTGATGGTTGAATAAACAAGTGAATCAATATAGTCTTTTTTTTTAACTTTAGAAATTCTCTATTGTATCTACTTATATATATATATATATATAAATTTCAGAATGAATATTTTAAAAATACAAATAAAATATTGTCTAGTCATTCCTATCATAATTTTATCTGGTTATTTGCCTGAGGGACAAGACTATATACTTTTCAAAATACTTCTATTGGTAAACCGGGCGTGGTGGTGCATGCTTGTAATCCCAGTACTTGGAAGGCTGAGACCAGAGGATCTGGGTTCGTGGCCAACTTCAGCTACTTAGTGAGGCCCTCCTCAACTCAGCGAGACCCTGTTTCAAAATAAAGAATAAAAAGTGGGGCTGGGGGTGTAGCTCGGAGATAGAATGCCCCTGAGTTCATTCCTCAGTACCATAAAATAAACAAATAAATAAATAAATAAACCTTTATCGGTACATTGTAATTATACATCGTAGTAAGATTCAAAGTCTTACAAACAAACATGAACACAGGTCTTGGCGTGTTTACCTTCAAGGTCCCTCCTCATACACAATAGTGAGGTTGATAGTGATGCCTTTAAACAAGGGCATAGCATTATTTGAATTGTTCCTTCCATCAGTTCTTCCTTTTCCTCTTCCCATCTTCCTCCTCCTATCCCCTCCCTTCCTCTATTCTACCAGTAACTCTCCTCAATGATCTAAAGTCCATTTTTGTCTCCTATTTTCTCTGTATCTTCCACATGTGCAAGAAAACATCTGACTTTCTCAGACTGGCTGGTATCACTTAGCATATTTCATTATGTCTGAGTAAGCTTTGTATATATACCACATTTTCATTACCCACTCATCTGCTGAAGGACACCTAAGGTGGTTCCATAATTTGGCTATTGTGAATTGTGCTTCTATAAACATGGATATGCATGTCTCAATATAGTATTCTGACTTTAATTCTTTTGGAAAGATACTATGGATTGATAGTTGGGTCATAGAGTGGCTCCATTCCTAGTCGTTGGAGGAACTTGCATACTCACCTCCACAGTGGTTGCACTCATTTGCAGTCCCACCAACACTGTATACGAGTTCTTATTTCCCTACAGCATCTCCAATATTTGTTAGTTTGCATTATTGCTGATTATCATTCTAACTGGAGTTAGATAGAGTTTCATTGTAGTTTTTATTTGCATTTCCCTGATTGTGACATGTGGCAGAGTTCAGAGGGAAAAGGACACAAAAAGTCCTCTCCTAGTGGGATCAGACAGGAAGTGCTTAATTCCACCAGCAGAAAGTTATGAAAATATGTGTGAAATACTCATTTACCAGGGAAACTCATTAGAGACTTACCACTCACTTTTTATACTTGTTTTTGTGCATTGGCCATAGAGACTCCTTCTATCTGGAGAGTACCAAAATTCCGGACTTCCAGAAAGAAAGCAAACACTCAGCATAAAATGTATTATTTCATCAGGGAGTTTGCACACAGCGAGCCACTCTTTTTACTTCAGGGAATGATGAGAACCCCCTGACATCCCACTTCTCAGCTGCACACCAACCTGCAAGCAGGCCTTTCTAATGACAGCACTCTCAGGCCTGATATTAGATCTTCTCAGCACAACCTCTCCAACCCCTTGTGCTATTCTTATATATTTTATTCCTACTTATGCTTTAAATCTTATCAGACATTGTTGCTCTTGTTTTCTAGTGTCAATATTCAATTAGATTTACCTAAATATTTACCCTTTCCATTGTTCTTCATTCTTCTTGCATTTTTTTCCCTTAAGGATTCCCTTTAATATTTCTTGTAGGTCAGGAGTCCTAGGAATTTCTCCCAGCTTTTGTCAAAAACATTTCGATTCATCCTTTTTTTTAATGATATTTTCTCCTGGCTATAGAATTCTGAGTTATTATTGATTTTGTTTCACCACATTAGAGATAGCCTTCCATTTTTACATAGTTGCCTTGATTTCCGTTGTGAAGTAAGCTGTTAGTCTTACAGTTGCACTTTCTACATAGTATACCTTTTTTCCTCTAGCTACTTTTATCATTTTTCTCTTCTTTTGTTTTTTTTAAGCAGGCCGGTTGTGATATATAGGTGTTAAATTTTTAGTGCTTTTTGAACCACTTCCCAGCCATTTCCCTTTAAATATTGCTTCAATATTCACTACTGTTCTAACATTATTCTTAGTATAGATGAGTGGCTCTCAACTTGAGACAATTTCATTGCCCAAGGTAAAATACTCCTACAACAAATAACTATTTAACTTAAAATGTCAACAGTGCAGATATTAAGAGGCCCTGTATCAGACTTTTTATCATATTTTATGTCTTCTACATTATTTTCTATGGTTATCTTTGTTTTTGTTGTTGTTGTGTCTGTGTTTCAGTGTGGGTATTTTCTACTTATCTATCCCCCAGCTTACTCTTCTCCTCCTTGACTGTCTAATCTGCTTTTAGTCTCATCTATTAACTTTTTAATATCATGTATTAGGCTTGTTTGCCTTAGAATTTCCACTTGAGTTTTTGCATTTGTTCTATGATGAAATTTTCCCCATCTAGTTCCATATTGCTAGTTATTTCCTTCAACATATTAGCCACAGCTATTTTAAACCCTTATCTATTCATTTTAATATCTAGGTCACTCATATGTTTCTCTTACATATTTGCTTTTGATCTCATTTTTTTAAATTGAATGTGAGCTCTTGTATATGAAAAAAAAATTCAACAGTTTGGTTGATGATATTTTCTTTCATAAAGGATTTAACCTCTCATCTGAAGGAGACAGATGATCTCAATCCAATCACATATTGAACTGGTTTGAGACTGATTTGTATCATCGAGAGTGTTGGTCTACCTCTGTTTGCCTCCATTTGTACATTATAATCCTCCACTGCTCCCAACCAAGAGTTGAAAGTTTCTGCTATAGTTCTTCATTTTTTCCAAGTTCTACACTCCATTTTTTTGTTTCTTGACATCATGTGACAGCCAAAAACTCTGCTCTGACTTCACCTGTTTAGCTTCTCCACCTCTTGCCTCACAGAACTCACCTGTCAAATGCCCAGAGAAGAAAACCCATGTCAAATACCAAGCACACTTCTCTTCATCCTTTTTCTCTCTAGGATTGTGATCCTCAAATCTTAGCTGCCCCAGGAACCCATCATTTTCATCTTTTGTTTCTCAAACCTTAACATTGCCTCAAGTTCTACCTCATTTCTGACCAATAGAAGTGGTCCTCTGATTACTTTTTCAGCCTCTTATCCCATACCCAAAGTTGTCAAAATATACTGAGTAGTGTGCTCACCTTATTTAGCTTCCTTTCTTTCAGTGTCTGGTTCCTCAAGTCCTTGTTGTGCCCACATCTCCCTTAGGTCCATAAGCACTTTTAAGAATCAAGCTTCTGGTTGTTCTTGGCAGGAGTAGAAGTCTATCATGAGCTTCTGCATCATTGCCAGAGCATAAGTCTATATTTAGAAATTACATTAGTCACAAGAAAAATATTGGTGTATTTTTCTGTGACTACTACTGATAGCTATGCTGGGTTGTCAAAGACAGGAGTACTCTCTTGCCACCTCTAAAATCCAGAGGAAACTCACAGGGACCTGAGATAATCAAGGAGGCACATATAATAGGGAGTGAGTGTGGAAGAAAGGACAATAATGCAAAATAATTTTTCTGATTTCCTGTGACCCTATGGATCTCTAATTTCTATATTACCCAAATGCTCAGAACTTAAACAGAGCCATGTAGTTTGTCATTTGGATTTGCTTATAATTCAGAGATGGATGATTACAACTTAAAGTGGAATAACAAAAAGAGTAAGAGCTGTACATTTGCATGATGCTTACAATTTGATTACAGACATGAAATATATTTGTACTTTTCTGGCCCCATGAGTGAAATTTCTTGTCATTAAGCCTTAAAAACATTTTGGGGGGACTAGGAAGATTTGAAATAGATTTCTCAAGTCTAAAATTTCCAAACTAAGGTTTGTCAGCAATATTGCATTCATACCATCTCAGGACTTTGCCAATATTTTAGAAATAAAAAGGAAAATAGAATACTGTGCGTAGTTCCATGCAGCCATTGGAAGAGCTTTGAGCATGCTTCCTGCTTAATAATGAGTGTGCATACTAGGTAGGAGGTGAATGGCACATGTGTGGAATCTCACTTATTCAGTTGAAGGGCCAGGGAGTGATTACTTTGCAGGATAAGCCAAGATGGCCATTGCCTTTAGACGGCTTCTTCAAGTTGTTGAAGTCTTCCAAAAAAGAGACCCACACCCAGTATATACAGCCAGCTGCCTGCAGTTTTCTGCCTACAGTAGCTTTCTGCCTGACACTGTTGGTGCCAGGACAGAGGAGACAACAGGCAGCCTGTGAAAGTAGTTCAGTGTGTGGTCATTTCTCTCCATCCCCACTGCCCTGGTACCATGGGCCCTTGTGAGGATACTTTGCAGGGAGCTTGATAAGAACATTGAACTGAGGGTTCAGATGCCCTTAGCTAACTGTTTGATTTAGCATTAACTCTTGCCCATCTTTGCCTGCTATTTCTCTATATCAAGCGAGGGGGTATGAGCCAGTGAGCCTAACAATCTCATGCAGTTGGAACACCCCACAGGTCTAGGACTCCCTTTGGACAGTTAAGATTTCAGGGTAGCTGGAAGGGCATCTGATTACTTGTGCAGAGAGTCTGTACTTTGATGAGAACTTCTCAATCCGCTGGAGTTTATGGCTTTATTCTCAATCTCTGCTGTTCAATGTGTTGCCATGGAGATACAAATACATTCCTATGTTTTCCACATTTCATTTTTCTCATTGAACTACCTATATTATGAGCAAAGAATGACAGAATCCTTTCATAATTGAAAATGTAACTCATTTCCTATTTTAAAAATAATTATATGGGTACATTGTAATAATACATGTTACTGAAACCAAAGTGATGCATTTATATATTCACATATCATGGTATGTGATATGCTTCCTTCCTCATCTAACCCTTCTTTCCCCTTCTTCCTCTTCAAGCATGTTAGTGAGACTGGTACTGATGTCTTCACGTATGAACATAACATTATTTGCTCTGTTTCTTTCTTAAATCCTCCTTTATCCTCTCCCACTATTCTAGTGATCTCTTTCCTCATTTATCTGAAGTCCCTTTTGCTTCTCATTTTCTCTTTATCTTCCATATGTGAGAGAAAACATTATAGTATATAATATATGAAATATATAAGTGTATATATATATTTCTATATACGTATATATGTAATATATACGCATATGTATATATATATATTTCTTGAATATATATATATATATATATATATATATATATATATATATATATATATATTTCTTGACTTTACCGATTCCCAGCTGAATTCTGAAAAGCCCTTAAAGAAGAACTGATCCCGATGATCCTCAAATTATTCTGTGAAATAAAAAGAAATGGAATAATACCAAACTCATTCTACAAAGCCAGTATCATCTTGATACCAAAACCAAATAAAGACACTTCAAGGAAAGAAAAATTATAGACCAATATCCTTGATGAACATAGATGCAAAAATTTTTAATAAAATATTAACAAATTACATTAAAAACCACCTGAAGAAGATACTGCATCATTACTAAGTTGGTTTCATTCCAGGGATGCCAAGAGTGGTCCAACATATACAAGTCAATAAATGTAATTTATCATATGAATAAAACTAAGGGGCAAAAATCATCCAATCATCGCAATAGATGCAGAAAAAAACATTTGTCAAGTGCAACACCTCTTCATGTTAAAAACACTGAAGAAATTATAAAGAGAAGGAACTTACCTTCTCTTTCAATATCATACAGGCAATATATGACAAACCCAAAGCTAACATTATATTGAATGGAAAGGAAAAACTGAAAGTATTTCCTCTAAAATCAGGAACAAGACAAGGATGACCACTATCACCACTCCTATTTAATATAATACTTGAAATGTTAGCCAGAGCAATTAGGCAACTTGTTACCCATTTGTCATTAAAATACATGTTAAATTCTTATGCTGATCACTTTTTAAATTTTAAATTTTAAATATCTTCATGGAACCAATAAAAAGCTGAGTTCTCTTGTGTTCCAGCTCAACCTACAATAAAATTCAGAAGAAATATCTCCAGACAACTTACAAAATGTTATAATTATTTATTAAAGCCTGAGAAAATGACTAAAGGGCAAAGCAATGCACAACACACAGAAAAACATCATCCAAAATTTGCTTGATCTCAACCATGTCTTTCTAAACTTTAATTCATCACACCATGGCAGCCTTAACCAAGCCATTTTTTCTCACTGTCTCAAAACTACTGAAACTCTCCTAAAACTCAACTCACCATGACTTGTTTTTCTCAGGCTCTGCCTCCTCTCACATTTCTGGATCATTCTATAATATAAGTCAATTCACCTTTTTCTTGAACTCACTTCAGTTTACTTTTCACCAGTTACCCATATTGGTACCACAAACTCCAGGGCCAGGAAATCCCATAGGACTCCCCCTTACAAGTCTGCATTTTGGAGTAGGAAGAGGGAAAAGGGTACAAATGCCCTTTTCAGAAAACCCCTTAACATGTCTGCCATATTTGTGCTATAACAATTCCATTAATAAAAAAAAATACACACTGACAAAGATTCATTTGAGTGACTCAAAACCAAATAAAGACCCTTCAAGGAAAGAAAATTATAGACCAATATCACTGATGAACATAGATGCAAAAATTCTTAATAAAATATTAACAAATTACATTGAAAACCACACGAAGAAGATACTGCATCATGACTAAGTTAGTTTCATTCCAGGGATACCAAGAGTGGTCCAACATATACAAGTCAATAAATGTAATTTATCATATGAGTCACTCTTCTGAACCTTTTTCTGGACCCATCTGTGTACTTACTCATAAAATCTAGTTTTAGAAAAAGTCCCTGCTAAGTCAGTTTAGGAAGATGACTCTCCCTGCCCTCTCCTCACACACAATAGTATTAAATTTGACCAGGTTCTTCATTGTCCATTATGCCTCAGGTGATGTCTGATCATTCTAGCCACACTTTAGCAACTTTCCTGTTAAGTCGGTTCAGCCCGAATCCCTCCTACCTCTTGCTATGGTTTGAACATGGTTTGTCCCCTTCAAAGTTTCATATTGTGGAGGATTAGCCCCCAGTGGTTGTGGGATGTGGTGTAGAACTTTTAGGAGGCGAGATGTATGGAGGGTCCTTAAATAATTGGAGGTACCTTCGTTGAGAAGTGATTACAAGGTAGTTCTCCCATGTCTACCTTGGTATTTCTCTGACAAAGTAGTTACACCCAGCCCTCTTTCTGCTTTCTGAGTCAAGATGTCTCTTGCTCCTGCACATACTCCAGCCATTACCGTCTACTGTGATGTGATGCAGATGAGACAGCCCTCACTGGAGCTGAGCTGATGCTGACACATGCCCCTCAACATCACAAACTGAGAGCTAAATAAACCTCTTTTCTTCATAAGCATCTCATCTCGGGTATTTTGCTGTAGTAATACAAAACTAATATACCCCTGATGTTTCCTCTTAGTGATTTTCTATCTTGACACCCCCCCCCCCCACACACACACACATCTGCTTCTTGGCTATTAATTCCTACTCACCTATACTGTACTCACACTTGAGCCCAACCTCTTCCTCCACTGCAGAATCCCATTGGCATGACCCCTACACCTATACAGATGGTCCAGAATAAAGCCTTCCTTACTTTGCTTATGTGTCATTGAATGATTTTTTTCTTTATCAAAGCACATATCATACCAATTTACCTTTGATTCTTCAACCCCAGAAAGAAACTTAAATGTATGCACTTTACTAGGAGATAACCAAAAAGAGGTTACTTAAAATTGAAATATTTGGACCACATTCCATTTTCCAGGCATGTGTGAGTCATATTTATGTTGACGTATTTGATAGGAGTATTGGCATGCATGAGAATTTCGGCCATGGGAACTTCTTTCTAACAATAATAACCAATATTTAGTGAACAATTTACAAAATTTAAAGAATTTCCACATAGATTACCTCACCTGAGCTTTGTATTTATGGGCTTGACAATTATTCCTGTTTTATACATGAACGAACTGAGGCTCAGAAAGGTCAGATGACTTGCTCAAGTACTTACAAGGGTAGGGTGGGAACTTGACTCTAAATATTCCAATTTCTGATTTCAGAAATTAACCACTTCATTCAACTTCTCCTAACTTTATCATTTTTCTTTTCACATACTGCATGAACACCCATACACACACACACACACACACATACACACACACATGTTCACACACAGAGAAGCTAATTGAAACACAGCCAAATATTACTTGTGTGTGGAGTGTTCTACATATACATATATGATCATGTATGAAATCAACAAAAATCCACATACCTTTGGTTTCTGTTTGTAAAAGATGTCCTGAGCAGGGCGTGGTGGCGCACGCTTGTAATCCCAGCATTCGGGAGGCTGAGACGGGAGGATCCGGGTTCGCGGCCAGCCTCAGCTAGCTAGTGAGGCACTCCGCAACTTAGTGAAACTCGGTTTCAAAATAAAGAATAAAAAATAGGACTGGGGGTATAGCTCGGAGGTAGAATGCCCCTGAGTTCAATCCCCAGTACCGAAAAAAATTTAAAAAATAAAAAAAAAAAAAGATGTCCTGACCTTCTAATAGGATGCACACTACTGCAGGGCCAGAGCACAGAACTAGCCTCAGGCTACCTCCTAGGCTGATGTGCTTCATGCTTTGTATTATTTGGGTTTTTTTGTTTTGTTTTGCTTTGCTTGTGTTTGTTGTATGCTAGGGATTGAACTCAGGGACATTCTATCTCCAAGTTATAACCCCAGCCCTTTTAAGAAATATTATTTATTTATTTTGAAACAGGGTCGAAGTTGCTGAGGATAGACTTCAACCTGAGATCCCCCCCTACACACACACACACACACACACACACACACACACACACACACACACATACACACTCCACTCCAGCCGGGTTTCAGCCTCCCAAGTACTGAAATTGCACAGCCAGTTCACCCTCCACCCCTAACATGTGCTGTTTTTTAAAGCACTTTCCATTTACATGACTATTATTTTCATTGTCTTGATCATCCAAACCCTCAAAGGAAAGAGGCTAATGCTATCCCCCAGCCCCTCCCTTACCACACTCACGCTGAGAATGGAAGCAGCTCAGATTGATTGAATTGACTCTGTGAACCCTTCAGAAACATTAATGGAGTTGCTACTATAAGCAGCTGGAGTTGCCATTTGCATCTTACTCTGTCTTCCTTTAAAAAAAAAAAAAAAACAACATTTAAAAAAAAAGCACCCACAATACCCTGGGGGAATTTTCCGGGACAAGCTGCAGGTGCTATGGATATTTTCATTTAATAATCATTCTTGCAATTCAGCACATTTGTAATCCATGTGGTAAACTCTGACTTACATTTCTCCCAGTGGACGCTGGCCAGATGCAGAAACCAAAGAGCTTGGTGCCGATCCTGCCTCTTCCCTCCTTTATGGCTTGTGCATTTGGATGTGTTTAGCATGATCTGTGAGTGCAGGATAAGGAATGCACTGTGCTTAAAAGACCCTTTTGTTGACATTAAGCAATCATAAATATACCCAGAAATTATACTCCTTGCATTTAATGTGGAGTGCTTTAATTGGATGGCCTTCTCATGTGATATCACAAAGAACATATGCATATTTTTGGCAATCCCATTGGATCCTGAGGTGGAGAGGCACGTACAGAGCAGCACATTCCTAACATCTATGGATTGTCTCATATTTGTCACCACATCTTCCCACCAGGATCGCTTTCCCTATACACTCCAAGATGGTAACTTCTCAATCTGTCCAAATTCTATTTGGAATCCTCCTGGACTATGTAAATGTCAAGGCCGGTTTCCTTTCCATGTGAACAGCTTTGAAAGGAGAACTGCATGCCTAACTCCCTCATAAATACAAGCCAGATCATCTCCTTTTTCTATTTTTTAGGTGGAGGGGAAAATTTGGCCAAAAATGGAGAAAGAAATCCTTTTTCAAAATGACGTTCGCTGTGTTTTTGCCGCATAAATGAAATGTTTAAGTCTGCATAGAGCTGGGTTCCAAATAGTGGATTCTTCTGGCCAAGTCATTCTGCTATTGCAGTGAGACACATTCTCTTAAGCCCTCAAAACACTTTGGGGGACAAATGCCACCCTCTGTAGGGCTGGGAGAGGGTACCCGCCAGGGACCTTGCAGAAAAAGAGATGGCTCCCTGAAAGGGGTAACTCAAGAGATGTCAAAAAAAAAAAAAAAAAAAAAAAAAGGGACTGTGTTCAATGGTTCTCAATGGTTCAATGGTGTGGGCAGAGTTAAAGGAACCAACAAAGAATCAATGGTAGCTCTCCAGGACAATATTGCAGTAGGAAGCCATTATGATTTCTAAACTAGGGGAATACAGCCAAAGCTGTAGTCACGGGAGAAGGGCCCCTTTAGGAGCTGGGTGGGGAAGGCAACATCACTGTGAAACCACAGCCGAGGTGAAGACAGGAGACAATTCCAGAGGAATAAGTGCCCAAACTATTTTTTCCCTGCCCTTGACCTTTTACTGGTGCCTCCATTGTCCAAAATTAATCAGTAGCCAGAGGTTAAGGGAGGTATTATGGTTTGGATCTGAAATGTTCCCCCCAAAGTTCATGTATCGAAAGCCTGGTCCACACACAGCAAGGTTCAGAGGTAAGGCCTGGCTGGAGGTGTGGTCTTGGAGAATATATATATATATACACGCTCTTGGAGAATATATATATATGTATACGCTCTGCTTCTGGGCACGCCGAGCTGAGGTGGACTTTTCTCTGCCCCATGGGCCCCGCTGCTGAGGCTTCTGTCTTAGAGCCAGCCAGACATGGACTAAGTCACTGAAACTGTGAGTTAAATAAACTTTTCCACTTCTAAATTGTTCTTTTTCCTTTTTGTGTGTGTGTGTGTATATATGTGTGAATGTATTAGAAATTGAACTGAGGGGCATTCTACCTCTGAGCTAGACCCCCAGCCCTTTTTATTTTTTACTGTGAAAGAGTCTCACTAAGTTGCTGAGGCTGGCCTTGAACCTTGGATCCATCTACCTCAGCCTCTCAAGTACTCAGATTAAAAGTGTGTACCAACACGCCTGGCATCTCAGTTGATCTTGTCAGGTATTTTGGTTACAGTGATGCAGAAGCTGACTAACACAGGCGGTGACTTGGGTGACGCAGCAGACTGGAGATGTCAGCCTTTTCCAGGAGGAAGCAAGGTCAGGCAGGGTGGAGAAATGAAGAGGGTTGATGCAGAGAGGCAGAGACAAGCCAATAGCAGGAGAGGCCACTGGAAGGACTGAACACACTTTTTCATAGAATTCATCACATCTAAACCTCACAGCAACCTTGGGAAGCCGTGATAATCTCCATTATACAGAGCAAGAAACAAAGGTCAGGTAAGCAAGGCAACTTGCTCAGCTTCGCACATACAATGAGCCTTTCTAAGAAAGAGCTGCTAGGTTACTGTATAGGAAGGTGATTGATAGAGCTAAACAGAAACCTAGCAATTCTTTCATTGCAAAGTTCCATTTTAGGTCTGGAAATCTTCAGTCTCAGATTGTGAAATAGTATTCAAAGAGGATGGTTCCTGGGTTTCAGATAGACAAGAATGAAAGTTCAGATGTTGAAAGATGTCCGACCATCTCAGAGAAAAAAAAAAAAAAATCCAAATCTATTGAGCCCCTTAGTTTAAATAGCAAGAAGTCAGATCATAAGGATTTGGATAGCAAATGTTCTCAGGCAACCAAAAACAATGAAAATATTACTCAAAAAAAAAAAAAAAAAAAAAAAACAGGAGCTAGATGTGTTAGAATATGCCTATAATCTCAGTATTTGGGAGGCCAAGACAGGAGGATCACATGTTCAAGACCAGCCTCAGTAACTCAGTGGAACCACTGAGCAATTTAGCAAGACTTTGTTTCAATATAAAAAATAAAAAGGGCTGGGGATATAGCTCTGAGGTAGAACGCCCAGGTTCAATCTCTAGTAACAAAAATTAACAAACCCAGAGGCCTGTACAAATAGCCACATACACAATAATCACAAGTTTAGGTATTCTTGAAAATCTCTGGGACAATGACCACTCTGGATTCATGCCTTCATTACTTTACACTGCAAAGATGTATGTCCTGCAAAAATATATGCTACCAAAGTATGCATTATCTCTATCACTTGAATAGATTTGGGGAAGGGGTTGTGATACTGGAAACTGAACCTAGGGCCTGGTACTCTACCATTAAGCTGCATCCCCAGCTCCTAATTTTATTTTATTTTATCTTATTTTGAGACAAATTCTCACTAAATTTCTCAGGCTGGCCTCAAACTTGTGATCATTCTGCCTTCAGCCTTCTAAGTAGCTGGGATTATAGGCATGTGCCAACATGCCCAGCTAATTTTATATATGTTGATGATATCTTAAGACAGTGTATTTATTTCTTGATCAGTATATAAAAATATTGTGAATTTTAAAATCCCAATATGTCTACAAAAGGATATGCAATTGGTCATTGTTCTTAAATCAGGATATATATATCATGTCATTCCAGGAGACATGCTTTAACTTTTGAGTTACTCTGTCAGTTCAAGCATCTTGGATCTGGTAGTGTGTTATAGTTTATTTGTCAGTATTAGTTCTCTTTATTGTTATAGAAAATAATATTGTGTGGTCGAGTTCAGAGTGTCCCAGATTTGGCGTAATATGGCATTATTGGTGGCAGTTTAATTAACTAGAGTTTTGCTCCCATTTGTGCTGACATTCTGGTGAGCCCAACCAATGGGGTGGCACCATCAGGCAGGGGGCAAACAAAAACAGTGCCTTGGGGAAAGGTGGGCGAGCTTGGGACTCAAAGGAACAATCCGAAACAAAATAAGATGGGGGACCGGACCAAAAGGAGCAGAGTGATAAAAAGCAAAATGCACAGTGAAGGAACAGCATCTAAGGTCAAGTGCTGGCAGTGAAGGGAGTTTGGGAGAGAAACACCCCCCAGAAAACAAGCCCAGGGGAAAGGCTGCCATCTCTATGGCTTAGAGTATTCTTCTTAATCTCCATCTCATGTCTGCTTTGACACAGATGTCCAAATGGAGAGAGGCTGGAAACATCTCCTGGTTGCTTCAATGTCTACGGTACCACCATTCACACAGCCGATAAAATGGAGATTGACCATGAATGCCTAGCTGTTCTTGGTTTGCACTCCTAGGCTATGGGCCCCTGTCAGTGATGCATGTGGAAATTCATTAATCCATGAAGCAAATACCCCTAGTTAAGTCATATGCCACACCTGGTGAGTCTCCTGGCACAGCCTCTTTTTGAGTCTTCAGACTTCCCCTTGGCACTGGGAGTCTGTGTTCATCTTCCTAGTGGACTATAAGCTTTTTGAAGGGAGACTTGGTGTTTAACTTGTCTTTGTTCTAGAATCCATCAGATAGCCTAGCCAAAAAAAAAAAAAAAAAAAAAAAAAAAAAAAAAAAAAAAAAAAAAAAAAAAAAAAAAAAAAAAAAAAAAAAAAAAAAAAAAAAAAAAAAAAAAAAAAAAAAAGACAAAGAAAATGGCATACAATATCTCTTGAATCAATAGGGTTTGCTCATGATTTAGTAGCCCCAAATGTCTACAGGAGGAGTGGTTGAGAAAGACTTTTATTTCTGTAAATATTGGAATCCTGTTTTTTTTTTTTTTTAATAATAAGCTAAAACGGAAACAATATTCTTTCAAATGAAAAATGTTATACCAGATGAGTGAGCTATGGAACTTCAGAATTTTCTTCACGCCTTTTATAGGCTATGCAAGCATGGGTGCTGTCTTTCTGTTGTCCATTTGGAGGAAAGATGTATATTCCTTACTTTTGTTCTCATCTGATGAAAATAACCTGTCTGAAGTTTGCAGGGGTAGACTGTCATTCATCGTGAGGCTAGGAGGTAATAAATTAACAATCACATGGAATTAACATGTTTAGATAATCACTTAATCTATGGAGGTTAATCTCCCATTTCTGGGTTTCTAAGATTAACTACTCCACAGAGCTTAAAACCCATTTTAAGAAAGAAAGAAAAAAAAACAGACTTCACTGCAGAGAGACCCCTCGGAGAAGGAATCCTCGAATTTCTTGCACCTGTGGCTTTTCATTGCTCCTTTGGAGAGCTTAGGTTGGTGGACACTGGGAACTCCAAGTGCTCCTCTGGGAGGTTTTGTTGGAACAGTAGAGTTATTAAATAGCTAAAATGTCATGGGCAATAGATCTAGGTTACAAAGACAATACAAAGAAAGGTTTCCAAAATAATGTCCCCACCTGTAACTGAAGGCAGGAGTGATGAATATAATCTTAAACAGCAGGCAATATGGAAAAAAAAAAAAAGATTGCTGAGCTCTGGAATGTATTAGAAGCAGTCCTTGAATTCGTATTCAGCCTATTCAGAACTTTCTCTTCGTTTTACTAAGTCCTGAAACTTATTATTCTTGTAATGAGTTCATGTCTCATCCTCCATTTTTTTTTATCAAAGAAAAAAGAAAATCGTTTAAAATTCCAGAAAAGCTTTTAAGAGAATTATGAATCATACAAAATACTTTTACCCATTTACCCTCCATCATGATTTAATTTTCCCTTTTTCACATAAACACAAACACAATTCTTGTAAATTCCAAGATGTCAAATAGCTTCCCTTCAGGGTCTTAATGACTTCATAATAAACTATCCCAAAACAGAGTGGTCTAAGACAATCTTGGATCATGCTCACAGAGACTGTGGGTGAAGGGTTTGTACAGAGCAGAATGAGGGTGGCTTCTCTGCTTCTCACTGTTAGGGGGCTCAGCTCTAAGTCTCAGGCAAGGCACGGAGACTTGCTTGTTGGATAGTCAATGCTAGCTGTTGGCTGAGGGCCTCAGCTCCTCTTCAGCAGGTCTCTCCACGCGGGCTCTAGTTTAGGTTTCCTCACAGCATGGTGGCAAGGTTCTGTGGGCAGATGTCCCGAGAAAGCACAGGCTGGGCAGACACTGACACACCTTTTATGACCTAGCTTCAAAACTCATGCAACACATTCTATTCACTGAGGTTGTCACAAAGTCCCATTCAGCCTCATCCAGACCCATCTAGTCTCATCCAGAGAACAATATGGAAACTTTTTTTTTTGGTATTGGAGACTGAAACCAGGAGCATTCTATTTCTGAGACATACCCTAACCCTTTACAAAAAATATATATATATATATATATATTAATATATATATTAAATTTTGAAACAGGATCTTGCAAAATTGCTGAGTCTAACCTTGAACCTTCAATTCTCCTGTCTCAGCCTCGAAAATACTGGAATTACAGGCATGCACCACCAAGTCCTCCTAAGATACAGACTCTTAATGGCGAGGGGCAAGGTTCTGGAAGGGAAGGGGACTGGGAATATTCCTTTAGCCACTTATTTTATTTTATATATTTATTTATTTATTTATTTATTTATTTATTTATTTATTTATTTATTTATTTATTTATTTTGCGGTACTGGGGATTGAACTCAGGGGTGTTCTACCTTTGAACTATACCCCCAGCCCTATTTTTTTTTTTATTCTTTATTTTGAAACCGGGTCTCACTAAGTTGCGGAGTGCCTCACTAGGTAGCTGAGGTTGGTTGCAAACCTATATCCTCCAGTCTGAGCCTCCCAAATGCTGGGATTACAAGCGTGCACCACCACTCCCGGCTCCTTTAGCCATTAATGAATGAGGCTTTTGACTTTGAGATTCCCAATATTGATTCCCTGATTGGTTATTTCTTAGGAAAACCCTGATTTGGGTCTTTCTTTTGGGGACAGATTTCTTAAAGTATATTCTTTCAATTTCCTGCTTGGGAGATTGTGGAAGGCTTCCTAAAGCTCAGGTTAAAAAGGAGCATTCTATTTCTGAGGCATACCCTAACCCTTTACAAAAAAAATATATATATATATTAATATATATATTAAATTGAGCATTCAGTATTGAATACATGTAGACTTTGATTATCTCCTCATTTTCAGTAGGATATTCCATCTTCATCTATACCAACATTCACACCAGCCAACTCCTACCCCTAGTTTCTTGTTTTATCCACCTCAGAAAATAAAACTTCAGTTCTCTTGCAAGGTGGAGGAGGGTCAGACACCCAGTAGCATAGATCTAGGAAGAAAACCTAAATATCTGGCTGCTTTGCTAACAGTTTTCACCCAATCCTTTTTATTTTCATTCCTACCACCATGTCCTGTTACAAGGCAAGCTGGAAGAATCCACTCCTGAGGGATCAGCTCCTGAACATTCTAGAGGCTCTGAGGAAACTATTCTAGAAGCATGTTGATTTCCAGTTCTCTCCACTCTGATTAGAGTCCACTGTTTGGATTCTATTCACTCATTTGCTGTTGACCATATGCTGGCCAGTTTTTAAAAGTTGTGATTGGTTGTCTTTCTCCTAGTTCTTGGAATCTCTTTCCTAAGGCTTTGATGTGCTTTTGACAGGAAGTGGGTTCACATGTGCTTATTTGAGCTGCTACGGTAACCTCTTTAGTCTCTTTCAACCATTTCTAGGTCTCAGTCCCTTCTCTGTCACTCTTACTCATATTCCTGTGCTATCCATAGGGTCCTTTGGTCTGAATCTGTCAATACTGGGTTTCCCTCCTGCACTTCCATATTTTATTTTTATAAGCATTGAGACTGTTTGGTGGGACCAATATTAATTTTTATCACCAGGTGCAGGACACAGCCACCATGAGTGACCTCTGGGACACATAATCCCACTGTATCCTCCCTAAACCTTTCTCTGAAATTCCATCGCAACAGCTATAATACTTTGATTTTAAATTTTTGACTCCTATTAAAATGTAAATGCCCAGAGGAAGAGTCATGCCTTAAATTCTCTCTTTATCCCTTAGGATGAGTTAGATATTTTACTGATACTAGTTTTTATAGGAGGAAAAAGAGCGTGTGAGAATATCGGAATGCTTGGACTCAGGAAGCTGGGTTGAGGTCATGGGTAGTGTTTGTGGCAGTAAAGGGAAGATTTAAAAGGAAGACCCCCAAATAAAAATCTGGGAACATCAAACACAAATTTGGTTGACTTACAGTCATCTACAGCTCTGGTGTCAAAGAATATCACTGATATTCCCAATTTTATTTGATTAATCTGGTCTCTTTGGCTGGTGTTGGTTTCCAACCTCCTGCCCAAGACACCGGGTCATAGCCAAATATCTCTGCCCCTTGACATATGATTTGTTGGGATGGCTGGGTCCAAGTTTCTGAATCATCTCAAGACCTGGGATATTTGTTTAGTTGTTTGACTCCCCCCTTTGATTCATATTATAAATTAATGCTATCTCAAAGCTGGCTGACCATTCTCTCTTACTACTATCCCTTCTTCCTTGCAGGTAATCCCTTTCCAAGTTACAAAACCCTTCCCTGTGTTTTATCCATCTCCCTTTCTTAAGCCAGCTTTTTTTTTTTAATCTTGCACCCTATATTACCCATGATCAACAGCTCTTCTCCTTGACCATTAATCCCAAATGTGGAGTCTTGTCAAATCTTGTTTAAAATCAAAGTACTCTTTATACAGCCACTAAATCTCCTTCATCTTCCCTGACAGGGATATCTTCAAGGAACGCCATCCGATTTGTTGAACATGACCTCCTCTGCCTGGGTCCTTACTGCCTTCCTTCAATAAAGTAGGCTTTTCCAGGTGTTCTCCCACCACATCCTTTAAGAATGTTTCCAAGAACTCCCTCTACTTCACCCTTCTACCCCTAAACAAACCAGATGTTGCACATGCTGGTCTTCCATCTCCCTGCTTGTCTTAAGAGGGATCTTAAAAGAAATATGAAGGATGGGTCTGGCTATCTTCAAATCCTTCGGAATTACTTCCAAATAGATGAATTTCAGTTACTGCCTCTTTACTTTGTCTGCTCTTCCCATGAATGCAAACATTTTTTTCAAAATGTAAAATAGCCATGTGTTTTCTACTGCTTTATATGATATACTTACATTATGTTATATATATTTTTAAAAATTGTCTCTAGGTCACTTGTCTTTAAATGTAAACTTGGGACTAGAGGGGGCTCAATATATAACATTTCACTGAGTATATTAACATGCTTCAGTGTAGAGCCAATTGAGAAATGGGCACGGCTACCTGAAGAGTAAACTATCTGCCTTTAGCACTGTAAATGCATTTTCTATTGTTTTAACCCTGTATTAAATATACTTCTCCATGCAGTCTCTGGAACAGTTGAGTAATCACAACCTTCCTCCCTCAGGGTAGAGCCTACCACGTAGAGTAAAAAGCACAGACAAGCAGATCCAAACAGAGGAGGGAGAGGCAGGGTCTGAGCCCAAAACGCCCATTTTTCTTTTCCATGTTTACTGCTCAGGAAAGTTATTTCTTTTTAAAGAGTGGAATGTATAAGTATGTAAGACATGAGATAGGAGCCACAGAAGTGTTCCTTTATGGAAGTTCCTCCAGATGGAAGTGTAGACAGTGAGATGTGGGCTCCCATTAATATTAGGTTGCATAAGAATTAGATAATTTGGTTGTTCTGAAATGAAGATTCCCAAGACCCACTCTGATTCAAGATCTGAGGAAGGCCAAGGTATCCAAATATACCAAAAAACCTCAGATTATTCTTGCAGGTAGTTAGTGAACCCCATCTTGAAGGACTTTTTACTAGAGTCTTATAAGAGGGTCTCCCAAAAGAAGGGGGGTTTATATAGTCAAAATGATTAAGTAAAATTATTATATAGGCAACTAATTTAAGACTTTAAAAATAATTGGGTTAAAAATTTGAACACACATGTTGTGTGTGTGTGTGTGTGTGTGTGTGTGTGTGTGTGTGTGTATGTGGTACTGGTACCCATGGGTATTCTACCTCTGAGTTACACCCCCAGCCCTACTTTTATTTTTTATTTGAAACAAGATTTTGCTAAATTGCTATGGACCTAAGTTGCTGAGGCTGACCTTGAACCTGTAATCCTCCTGTCTCATCCTTTCAAGTACTGGGATTACAAGTGTATGCCACCAGGCCTGGCTCTACATATCATTCTTGACATGCAGTATTAAAAATGTTTGGGAGGAGGAGACATGGTATTTCCCAGATTTTTTCCTTGTTCAGAACTATTACTGGCTTGAGGGACACAATTGAAGTAATATAGTTTGAAAAGTATAGAGTTGAGAGCCTGGAACAAAAGTAACAGTGGTCATCTTTACTGGTTGCAACATGCCTAAAATTCAGTGAGGCACTGCCACACTTTAAGAGAGTTAGTGATCCCCTGGAGCATATCAACTGAAGGACAGTTGGGTCTCTAGGGACTTGTAATCACATCACCAAGATGACGGCCTTGCTGTCCCATGGAAACCAAGGCTGCTGCTGCCCCAGGGCCCCTTGCCTTCCATTCTCTTACCTCGGCTGTACTATACCAGGGCAGCTCATCCCACCACCAGCCCTTTCCCTGTTCAAAACACTTCACCCTCTCTTGAATAGCCACCCTCAATCTGCATCCCATTACCCTGTTTTATTTTCTTTATAAATGATAATTGCCATCTGAAATTATATGATTTATGTACTTTTCTGCTTGTTTATTTTCTGTCTTCTCCCTTTGAATGAAAGCTTCTTGAGAAGAGTGCTCTTGCCTTGCTAGGTCATGCTTCCACCTCCAGTCTTAGGAAGGCAGGGAGCAGCCACTTTAAGTGCTCCACAAATCCCCAGCATGCCACAATCTTCCCTATGTGTTGTGCCATTTAGTTTCCTCCCTGTAGGAAGCCAGGAGGCATTAGGCACATTCAGCATGTCTTCCACCCACAGAGGATTGTTTGTTTGTATTTGCTAGGAATTCTCAGTCATCTGGGAAGATCTGACATCATGTGAGATCCTTTTTGCAAAGCAGATACCAAGAAGCATTCTAGGTTGTGAAAAGAGAGGTAGTTGCTTGTTTTCCTTCACTGGATGAAAGAAGGCCACAAGTCTTTTTTGCAGTTCCACTGAAGAGCCAATAAAATAGAAACAAAACACACATGTGCCAAGAGTTAAACAACAAGGCGGAAGTGGCTTAGGTTTGTGGTCTGTTACCACATGACAACATTGAGTTGAAGCCAAGGTATTTTCTGTTCTCTGCATGTTTGAAGGCTCTGCTTTGGAACAGAGAGGGAATAAGGCATGTCTAGAAGAGGAACTCCATGCCTGGTGCAGGACTGTGAAGGGAAGACACATTTTAGAAAGTAGAAAAACCAGGGAATTTAATGTTTCCCCAGGGGTCAAATTCTCTCTCTCTCTCTCTCTCTCTCTCTCTCCTTCATCCCTCTTTTTCCTTTTTCCTTTTCTTGTCAGGCTCTTCAGTTTTTATTTTCTCAAATGAACTTCTTTAAATAAAAAAAGTCCAATATTTACCTAGAAACTTACTAGTTCTTATGAAATAAAATTAACATGACATAGAGGAAAGGACCTTATTTTTGGAGTCAGAAGACCTCATTCTAGCTCGCACTTTCCTTCTAACTGGTTGCTTCTGCTACCTAGCTTTGTACATAAAATCTTACTGGAATACAGCCACACTCATTTGCTGACATATTGTCTGTAGATGTTTTCACACTACAACAATTGAGTGAATAGCTGAGAAAGAGACTACATATCCCAAAAAGCTAAAAAAGTTACATTTTACAGAAAAAAAAAAAGAAAAACTTGGCAGCCCTTGCCCTATAGGGTCAATATAAAAAACAAGTTATATCACATGAAATTTCTAATATTCTATCTAAAATAGTGCAGGGTTATATAGTTACATTTAGTTGTTCATTCTTTGAGTTCTGTTTTTCAATATCTGTCTCAAAACGATTTCATCCATAAAGGGTCTTCTCCTAACAGATGGCACGTCCTCATCTCCCAGCAATGGGGGACTTTGCTCCCACACTTGACTGGCTCCCTGTTAGTATAATAACAGAACATGCTGATAAAGCATAGAGTGTGTCTCTGGGAAATCCATATGTTGAAGTCCTAATGAACACTACTGCAGAACGTGACTGTTTTTGGAGACAGGCCTTCAAAGAATTAAGGTTAAAATGAGGTCGCTGTGGTGGGTCCTAATCCAATCTGACTGATGTGCTTATAAGAAGAGGAGTAGATGGGCATGTTGGTGGGCATAGTAGCACATGTCTGTATTCCTAGTACTTGGGAGACTGAGACAGAAGAATTGCAGGTTTGAAGCCAGCCTGGG